>NDXB01020259.1:39521-78092 GCA_002631895.1 Agapornis roseicollis | reverse complement strand
TTGGGTTGAGCTTTGTTTAGTCAGTATATTGAAGGAGTTTTAAAAGGGCCCCCCCCCCCCCATTTAATCTAACATGATTTGGAAATCAAATGAAAGATCTATCAGGGTGTAATTGTGATTTTTACATGATGATGCTGAAGGTGTGTGTTTAAACCTGCTTTCCTACCATTTGGCTGTGACAAAATGGTTCTGTTGCGTACAAGGAGACATGGTTACACTATTACCTTATAGCAAACTGTGTGTACAAGTTATGCTAGTTGTAGGGATTTGAGCATAATGTGTTTTTTTTAATTTAGGAACTTCTACAATACTGTTGAAATGGTGTGATTTAGAAAGAGCTCATTTAAAGTCTCTTACATCAAAATGGTGTTGCTGTAGCTTTACAGAACAGGATAAAGATTATATAACACTGCAAGTAAAACAGGCTTTTGTTAAGGATGAGAAAGCTTAGATAGGATATACTTAGCTGACAGATCTGTATCCGGGAAAAGCTGTCTTAATGAATGTGTTTCTGGTATCTGCTGTCACTTTTTGCTGCCTNTTTAGATTCTGAAATTCAGACCGATATTTGACTTCTTTTTTTCTTAAACTCCAGCCTTCTATTTGTCTCTCTTCAAAGTTGAAATATATTGATCACAATTTTAATGTTAGATTTGTGGTGGTGTTTTGGGGGCTTTTTTTTTTTTTTTTTTTTTTTTTTTTTTTTTTTTGGTAAGCAAAATTGTTAGTAAAATGTAAGTAAACCCTTTTACAGAGGATGCAGTGGAGCATCTGAGCTGTGGGATGCTGGGTGGATTCTTCTGAATACACTGTGGTTTTCCTAATTTGATAGGTTTGGAAACTGAGCCAGTGGTGGGAGCACAGGGCTTTAGTGTCTTTGTATTCTGTGTGTTTATTAGCAGGCTAAATTCTTTTGCTGCATTCTGTTACAGAAGCATTTGTGTTGACAAAGCTCCCAGTCTGTCCTGGTGTTAATACAAAGACTCTCTAGAAGTGATGATCCCATGAATTGTAATTGTATCTGGGTTGGCTGTAAACATCCAGCCTTTGTCTTGGGGCTTCGGTACAGGCGAGATGTGATGTCATGTCTTACTGAGCAGTTGCATTCACTGTGCGAGCTGTATGGCATGCATTAGCCTGTGAAAGCATTGGGGCTTTGCCCCTTGCGATGAATTTTTGCTTTTACTTCTAGAGACCAGGAAAATGTCATGTTATAGCAGTTATATAAAAGATCTCAAACACTTAATATGGCTGATACCTGTGCAGCTAAGCTAATTACACAACATCACTGAATGTCAGGTGTGTTGTGAAATGCCAAAAGTGATGAGGTTTTAGCCACTGAGAATTAATAATAATAAAATAATTACTATTCTAGGTTTCCTCTCTCAAAGTGCTGTCTTTGTATTTGAGAAGCTTATTTTCCAGTCATGACATAACTCAAATCCATCTCTCTATAGGGTGCAGATATGGAAGGACTGTTTAGCCTGGAGAAGGCTGCATGGAGACCTCATAGCAGCCTTCCAGTATCTGAAGGGGGCCTCTAGGGATGCTGGGGAGGGGCTCTTCATTAGGGACTGTAGTGACAGGACAAGGGGTAATGGGTTCAAACTTAAACAGGAGAGGTTTAGATTGGATCTAAGGAAGAAATTCTTTCCTGTTAGGGTGGTGAGGCACTGGAATGGGTTGCCCAGGGAGGTTGTGAGTGCTCCATCCCTGGCAGTGTTCAAGGCCAGGTTGGATGAAGCCTTGGGTGACATGGTTTAGTGTGAGGTGTCCCTGCTTATGGCAGGGGGGTTGGAACTGGATGATCTTAAGGTGCTTTCCAACCCTAACTATTCTATGATTCTATGATTCTCTTGGCAGAATTAGCTTGTGTTTAGTTGAGGTGTTTGACCTTACAAACCACATTAGTTTTTCATTGAGTGTTATGGTGTTACAAACTCAGGAGCTTGTTTAATCTCGAGATCAGAATGTTTGAATTTTGTATGTGAGTTCTCTCTTTCAAAATATAGTGACTCATTTCCATGTGAAACTCAGCTGTTCCAAAAATACATCTTACAGACCCTGAGAATCTCAGTGCCATATACATTTTTAAGTTAAATGAATGTATTCATTGGAAGTCTGAAGAACTAGAAAGTGTTGCCACCACCTGGAAGTTTTTGCCTTCATTGCAAAAAATGGAGTGAGTTGGAATGAGAGCAAAGAGTAAGGAAGGCCTGTCATTCAGGACAGAAGGCATTGGCACATTCAAGTAGCCACTGTAATTAAACACATCGTGGGATTGCTTGTTTATAAAATCTGCACTGTCAGTTTCCCTGTCTGACAAAGGGTTTGCTGCAAGTGTTTTGGAAGAGATTTTTCTGTAGGCCCTCAGACTGGGAGGGACTCTCATTGGAACCAGCAAGTGTTCTCCTATGGGTTTGTTCATTAAATCCTTCTGGTGGGTAGAGGAGAAACACGAGTTGTCAGAAAAGAATGTAGACAGTGAAGAGTTGAGCTTTTCTCTGTAAGCAGAGTCAGATTACAGGTTCAGTTTTGAACAATAGACTAACAGACATCTATCTTATAGAAATAATTGCAATTAATAGACTTGCTTGGACTAATGTGTATAAAAATGCTTGATTTAAAAAGGCCAAAAATAACTGTTGGGAGAATGTACATTTCAGATGTTGACTGTATCTGGGAATATTTTTATCCTAATGAAGATTTCAAGAAGCAGATGGCTCAATAAATCTTGGAAGGGATTTTGTTTGTTCTTTGTATTTAGTGATGGGAGATGTTGGTGTAATCTCAAGTCATGGCAGTAGTGTTTACCCTGTTTCATTTCCCTTAATGGAATGAGCTGGCCAGAGCAGTTCAGGTCTCAAAAATAGCTGGTTCAAGCGAGTCTTTGGGCAGTATGGTTGCAGTTAGCAGAGTTTCCCTTCTGATTCTGTCCTGTGCATAAAGATCCAGTGTGCAATATGAAGGTTTTGAGGTAAGAATATTGCACTGTTTCAGAAGACTTTACAGGTGGGTTGCATGCTATTAAGAATAAGAGCAGTGAGACGGTATCAATACAAAACCTGGAATGATTTTAGTGGAGTGTAGCTCCTAAAAAATAATAGGTTGGGTCCTGAGTGGCAGATGAGAGTTTAACCTTTTTGCCTATCAAGAATAGGTCTCCTAAGGTCTCTGGTGTTTGGTGTGCCTTGAAGTGAAGCTGAAGGACATAAACAGTTTGTCTTTACATAAGGATACAAGGAATATTGTGTTCTCTGAAGGTATTTGCTGGCTGTGATTTAAAAAATAAAAATGAACTTGGGGGCGTTGAGCTTGTTTAGAAATAAGTTTATGCAAAGGCTGCAGGTTTCAGGCAGGGATTTTAGACTTCTGGAGCTAGAACGTCCCTGGAGTGAGATGGTCTGTTCTGCCAAAGCTGATGTCCTTCATCTAATCACACAGTTTGTGTTAGGAGGTTCAGCTCTTGAGCTGGAAGGTCAGTTAGGCAGTAAACTTTGTATCATTCAATGCCAGTTGTAACCTGCTTGTCTTTTTTGTCTAGTTTTCAAATGACTCATGTTCTGCTGTCTGATAAACCCAGCACCTTTGAAATGACAGAAGCTAGTTTAGGTTATGAAGGTCTGGATTCTTCTTTTGGGACTTGCACTTTGAGAAGTTGCTAAGGCAGAGTTTGCTTGGGAATTGCTAAAGGCCAGACAGTAACACTTGGGCAGGGATGTTGTCTTCCTCCTGTGAAACTTCTTACAGTTGTCTTGAAAATTACAAAGCAAAAAACAATTCAGTAAAGAGTGTAGATTCATAAGTATGTGGTGAAGTCACCTATTAGAGTAGCAGTGAGAACCTTGACTCTTAAGTGCTGGAGAATAAAGCATGATTTATTGCTGTTGGAATGAGAAATGCGGAATTTTTCCTTTAAACTGCAGTGAGGGAAATGAATGAATATTCCCTCCTGCTATTTAGCAAGACCTGGGGATATGATGATAATATCTGGGTGATAAAACTGAGGTTCAGCAATTTGTCCTCAGCTACTAGAATTTAATTAAATGGGTGAGAAGTAGAGAATGCCTTAACTAAAAGAAAATAAAGCAATCCAAACCTGTCAGTGATATGAAGGGACACTTGCTTTTGAGCTGGAAGCTATGTGGTTTCCTCCATCCTCCCAGCATTACCAAATCTGTTAGGAAAAAAAAAATGGAGTTGCGTTTTAAAGCCTCTAAAAAGGAGGCAGATAACTTTGTCTGCCTTCGCATAGCAAGGGTTTTCTGAGCACCTTTGGAAGGGCTGCATGCTGTGGCAGCTGAGTAACAGGGAAATCACTTGTCATGGATTGTATGAGCAGTTGTGGGCCACACCTGTTCCATGTGTTGTAAGTGGCCTAACCATGGCTTGTTCTGGAAAATCATCTGTACTTCTAATCCTGTGAACCCGTCTGATCTCACTGTCATTCAGATGTGTTTTGGCACCTGCCTGACAACTGTAGGACTTAATGATGGAAGAGAGTTAGTCTGTAAGCTTTCCAGATAGACTTGTGCATAATATACTGCTTGAGTAATCTTTTAATAGTGGAAAGTCCTCTATGAGCCCTGATGGTACAAAGATCTTGGCATCATGATCTCCGTGTTAGCCTGTCCTATGAGGCAGGAGCTGTGGATGGACTGTGTGATGGACTTGAGCTGTGTTGCCTCAGTCTGAGGGCCAGTGCTGGAATGGTTTGAATGGTGCTGTTTGAGAAGGCAATCTGGAGACTCCAGGTGTTGTTGCTGTCACAGCTTTTACTTGGAAGAATCTGTTTTTATGACCAATTGGCACCCATCTAGTTTTATTCTTTGACGTGTCCCAGTTGTGATTTCATAGTTTGGTAATGATCACATCTACCATATTCCTACATTTGTCCCTCCTGCTCCACCCATCCCCAGGGTTTTAAGCTTTTCAGCACTGTTTCTTATCTACGTCCATCATCTGATAAAGATGAAAATAGGATGAAATACGAGAAGAACCAGTTGGCTGGATTTCTTTCAGCTTCTCTTGCGTTGCCTAAAAATGCTGTATTAAGAGTTTCTCTGTTAGCTGACTTAAGAGTGAGATAAAAGGTGATGTTAATACTGTGTTGTGGAATTTTGGGGGTGAATGAGTTTTAAAAGCTTTATAGTTTTGGTTTTGGGGTTTTTTTTTTGGTTTATTTATTTGTTGGGTCTTTTGTGTTGTTTTTTAACAGGAGTCTTACCCCTCTTCATCACCAATATGGTTTGTAGAATCAGATGACCCAAACCTGACTTCAGTCTTAGAGCGTTTAGAAGATATTAAGAAGAGCAATACTCTGGTGAGCAAGTGTTTTGGTTGTTTTGGGTGCTTATTGAGCTTTGTCACATTATTAAGCCATCAAATTAGTTCAGTTTTGGGGTTTTCTTGGGGGTGGGGATGTTTGTAAATACAAATTTCTGTTCCAAAAAACGTATGAACCAAAAGTAATCCAAAAGATCTGGGACAAGGAGGGGAAGATGACTTAAATGCCTGTTCTTAAAAAATATAGTTAAATTTCAGCTCCAATAATCCCACAGTTTAAAGTTTTCTGAAGTAATTCTGAAATGGTTGAGAATTTAAAAACTACTGAATAACTCAGCTCTTCTCAAGGTTGCTTTGCACAGAGATAGTTATGAATGCAAAAGCCTTGTGTCCTTGAGCATGTGTAGTCTTCAAACCATGACTCTAGTAGAAAGAATTTGCAGTTTCAGTAAAGACACTTTGGCTTGATAGCTTCTGGTGCATCAGAACATTCCTTAGATAGTGATAACAGTGTTGTGACTTTGGATGATTGCTTCTGAAAGAAGGTCTTTACATAGATTCTAATGGTAGTTTTGTATTTCAGAAAACTATCAGGCATTATGTCTTATTTGAGTACCCTTTTGATCTAGAGATAAGAGGTGTGTGTATATGTGTAAATTATACATATATATGTAAAATTAACTTACCATTCTCTGTGGGTGAATATTACTTAGGAATACATTGCAGTACAAATATACTTTGTTCCACAAAGAACAGTAGTGCAGCCTCCTGACTAATTCAGTGATTAAAAGTGTTGGTTTTCCTCTCCAAATTCAATGTTACAGATATTAAATAGCCCTTAAGAATGATATTGATTAACAGATGATATTAACATTTTGGGATTATTTTTGTGTACAGGAACACATGAATGCTCATGATTCATACAGAGCAAATTTGCAGAATACTGCTTATTGAATGAATTATGAGCTGGCCTTGGTATATGCCTGGACTTGGAAAGAACTGGGAATGTTTTTCCTCATGAAATCACTAACCTGTAAAGTTCTCTGGGCTAATGCTAAGCAAGCACACTTGATCTTTGATAAGGATGTGTAAATTTCTGTTTCTAAAGGATATTTAGGGTGCATATGACTTCTAGCAGGAATAATTCTCTTGAGACCTCATCTGGAGCATTGTGTGCATTTCTGGTGTCCTCAACATGAAAAGGACATGGAGCTGTGGAACAAATCCAGAGGAGGGCCACAAAGATGATCAGGGGACTGGAGTATCTCCCATATGAAGACAGGCTGAGAGAGTTGGGGCTGTTCAGCCTGGAGAAGAGAAGGTGGCGTGGAGACCTCATAGCAGCCTTCCAGTATCTGAAGGGGGCCTCTAGGGATGCTGGGGAGGGGCTTTTCATTAGGGACTGTAGTGACAGGACAAGGGGTAATGGGTTCAAACTTAAACAGGAGAGGTTTAGATTGGCTATAAGAAAGAAATTCTTTCCTGTTAGGGTGGTGAGATGCTGGAATGGGTTGCCCAGGGAGGTTGTGAGTGCTCCATCCCTGGCAGTGTTCAAGGCCAGGTTGGATGAAGCCTTGGGTGGCATAGTTTAGTGTGAGGTGTCCCTGCTTATGGCAGGGGCTTGGAACTGGATGATCTTAAGGTCCTTCCCAACCCTAACTATTCTATGATTCTGTGGTTCTATGATAATTAGGAAACTAACAAGTAAGTGAGAGTCTACATGGCCTTGCCATAATTAAAAACAAAGGGGCACTGCAGAGGAACATCAGGGTTTTAATGTGTTGTGTCAGGTCTGATCACAGGAGACATAATGTCAGCTGTGTGTTTTCTTCTTACAACCTGAACTTTAGACTAAACTATATACAGAAGAATGTTAGATCTCTTAGTGTTTGTGACATCTGCCTAGGAAGACCTATGCCAGTATAGTAGCAGAAAATATGACCAAATCACCTTTTTTTCTTAAATACACTTTTCAGAAGATTTTCCAGCTTGAAGGTGCTGTGGCTGGTAGCTTCAGACTAAAGCTTTTAAACAAGTTATTTCCTATGTTTAATTACCTAGAGGCTTGCTTGCAGTAGGGAAGAAAGCTTTATCACAAACATGCATAGCACTTGCTCTGCTGAATTGCATCTGCACATAGATTGCTCATGTACATTTTAAGAAAACAGCTTCTGATATCAAGATTGTACTTGCCCATGTAAAAGCTGATGGGTTGATGTAATAGACACCTGTGGATGGCCCATTGCTTTCTCAGGAATCCACCCCACATCATGTTATGCCAAGATGAAGACAGATCGGAGTGGTTGAAGAGACAAATACTTACTCTACAAAATCTGATTTCTTTTTTTGCTCAAGGGGCTTGGGTTTGTGTGTTTGAGTTAGTTTTTTCTCCCTACAACTTCTCCCTGTCCAATTCCCTCCCTCCTGTTCAACAGTGTTGGGGAAGCTTACATGCTGACTTCTTGGAGTCAGGTAGGAAGGGATAATAAGGGACTACACGCAGAAATCCAGAGGCTTCTGATTTATCATACTGTCTCCTAAAAACTTGCTTAGTTCAGTTTAAACTTTTAGAATGTTCAAAATAAGTTTGTATTTAATATATTGCAGCTAGGAGATTATTTGTGGCATGTTGTTCTGAACTCATGAAGCTATTGGAGCACTCAAATTTTAGATAGGAAATTTCATTGGACTCTTCCAGGAGCTCAACAGAGCACAGCAACCATGTGCTCAAAGCACTGCTAGCACATGTATCCTCATTTAGCATTCTTAAGGGTTACTCTGCCCTTTCTACTTGCTTTGTAGCTTTTGTCAGTTATCATCTGTTTGGGAAGCTGAAGAGCATGCTCTTCAGGCATAAAAGTTTGACAGGGATATATATGTATGGAAGCCTTGTTGTTTGACATGTTTAAAGGAAAACTGTTTTGCATGTTAAAGTTATGCTCACTTTTCTTGGAAAATCTTTGGTGGGTCTGAAACTGTGTTACTTCCCTTGGTATGTAGCATGGTTCTGCTTGCTATGAACATTTGTCAAAATGCTAAACATGTGGAAAGGTTAAGAATGTGATCAGCACAGATAGCATTAGGTTTGGAGGCTTTAGCTACTTGACTGTCAAGATTGAACAAGTTGAAGTCAGCAGATGAAGGGGCTGCAGAATTCTCTCTGACCCCTAGTGTCTCCTGGATTCCCTTCCACATCCTGAACATCAGCATTACATGAGATGCGGTAGGTAGTGAGCCTTCAGCTCTCCGTTGTGTCATGCAAAAGAGAAATCCTGCTTCAATTTCTTGGGTCCTGTATTATAGATATAATATAAGGATAGTTATATATAATCGTTATATAATATAGAATAACATTAGATAGTGGAAGTTACAGTTGCAAATTTAGTTTCAGATCTTTATGGGTTATTAAGTAGAACTATACATGATTGGGCCTTTTTCTTTTTAAAGCCAATAGTGAAATGGATCTAAATTCAAACGGACAGCTTTTACTTCTCATGCTCTCCAAACCTTGAGGGCTTAAATTTGCATGGAAGATGCCAAAAGTATAGAATTCCTGGCATAAGTACATGTACAACTTGGATGAGCTGTTGTCCCTAAGCACACTGCTGCTGTATTAAGAGTTTAGATTTAGTCCCACATGATGGCATTTCAGGAAGGCTGGCTCTTGCAGACTACTAGTGCAGCAGCAACCAATCATGTACTGGGGTTCATAGAGACAAAATGCAGGAGGAAGCTGTGCTTTATTTACTGAAACTGCCCATGGCTGCTGAATGTGAGAGCAGTTACTGTCACAGACTGCCTGGTAGCTCGGAGTGGTCACACTCCAAGCGGCAGATATTTCTTCCCTCTGTTTCCTCTTGCATTCTTTTTCAGCAGTTTACTTTGGTGGTGGGCTAAGATTTATTGTTTCATTTATTTTTACATCAATATAGTGTGTGTATATAGGTAGATAGATGTATGTGGAAGAATAAATATGCCTATACTTAGACTACTGAAGCCCATGTTTCTTGGTGATAGAAAACAAGGTGCTTCATAGTGCATCCAGCTGTATGTTAATGTCATTAAAGCTGTCCTAAAATTAATGCTTTCATACGGTGTTAGAAAGATCCCTTCATGCATAAAAAGGCCTCCTAATGTAAGATGGACTTCAGAAAAAATGTTCTGTTTTCTATTTACAAGACGTTAACACAGTAAGCAAAAAAATTCCAAGGTGTTTTTGTGTCTAAACCAGCATCAAGTTGTCCAGGAGAGCTACCAACTTCTGAGAACTCCTGAACCATTAGAAGTTATATATTTTATATATATTTATACATATATTATTTTCATATACTAATCTATGTGATTTGTTTGTAATTTTGTCATTGCATTTGGTCACTTGAGCATTTACCTTATGCAGGTATTTACATTGCTCCTTTCATACCTTGTGGCTTATACATCTGAGTTCCTGCTTAGTTTCTGCTTTAGGCAGTTTGTATTACAGAAAAAGTACTGGTACACTGATAGCCCACTTCAGTAGCAGCAAAGCGTGTGTTAAGCATTCGTTTTACATCAGCCAAGTATGTGAAGGTAGCCTGGAAATGCATGTAAATTATTCCTACATGGCAGAAACCTGCTATCCCTTTTGATACAGTCTGTTCATGTGCCACTAACCCATACCAAATCATGCTAGGCCCTGCTTAGAGCAGGGGGTTGGATTAGATGACTTCCAGAAGTGCCTTTCAGCCCAAATTATCCTATGATTTTTGATACATGTGACCATAGCATAAGGGATAACAGTGATGGTGATCCATGGCAGAAGGATCAAGGATAGGAAATGAATTCCAGTGGAGGAAAAACCTAACAATAAGGAAGAAGGGTTGTAGAGACAGGACCAGCTTTTCACTCTGCTGCCACCTTTGCAGATTGTAGAAACTTAGGTCAAGTAAAACAACTTGGCTATAAAACTGGAACTGCACTTTGGAAGTTGCATTAAGCTAACCACTGAGAGTAGACTGCTGCCAAGGAGGGGGTCCTGCCCTTAGCTATCCATTCCTGCCTCCCCCTTGGTGGTGGAGTTGGTGCTCGTGTGCTGAAGCACATCATGAATTGATCTGGCATAAAGCTTGTAAGCTGCTCCATAGTGTGTGATCACTGGTGCCAGTACAGTTGAGAAGGTGACAGTGTGCTGCTAGAGGCAGGGAGACACTTCTGCAGGCACAGCTGCTGTGTAATCTGGTGCAGGCTGTGCCAGCAGTTTTGTTGCTTTGCAAGTGCTCATGTACCTCACAGTGGGGCTGTGCTCAGAAAGAAGTGAGAGAAGCTTACAATATGTTAGGTCCTGGCTGCAAGGGGTCCTCGTACCTTGCAATTCAGGTGGTTTCTCATGGGAGCATGAGGAGTGGAGGAAGCAGAACAGGAAGCAGTGCTTCACTCTCTTCTCAGCCCTTCCTGTCTCTTTCTGTAGAGATGCACCTAATATTATGTTCATCTACTTTTCTAAGCTTTGGGCAAGCCAAATGCCATTTGGGCTGTTCTTTCCCCAACTGTTCAGATTTCTTTGGTACATCTCACAACAGAGGTGAATAAATGAATGGCTTCCGAAATTTACGTAGTTATGTGCAAGAAGATGACAGTTCCTGAAATTCTGTAGTTGATTCTCCAGTTCTCCATGATGCGGTGTTGTTTATGCAGGGAGAAATGTTCTCCACACTACGTGCAGCAGTACATCTTTAAGCATCTTACCCATATTGAGAGTAATAGTTCTAAGACCTGTGATTCTATCTGCCACCAAACTTTTTGATTAAGCTGCTTTCCTTTCTGCCTGCTAAAAGATTTCCTGATGTTTCAGACACCCAGAAAGTTTCAAATGGGTGTAGAGTCTTGACGCTGCTGAGAAAAGTGATTGTTACAGAAAGCTTCTGGCAACATAAAACTATCACAACTCATGAGTATATTCAGAAGAAATGTGTTGCTGATGCACCAGTTCTTTTGGTGTCACCTGCTTTATTTTTGAGTGAAGGATGACTGTCAGGAATGATGCAGAAACAGCAAATGTGATATGATGGAGAGAAAGTCATAATGCTTGTAATGCAGGTTGGTGTGTCAGTTTGTAGCCTCTGAATATGTAGCATTCTTATTAAACAGCAGTGTTGAATTCTGCTGGAGAGGGGAAAAGCATTGAAGCTTTCAGGTAGTATGAAGGCAACATCTGCTTGTCACTGCTTGGAAAGGAGTTCTTAACCCTGTAGAGGCTGAATTTTCACTTGCAGTAGGGTGAAATGAGAGCATTTAGACTTGGCAGAAGCGAGATTTAGGCATAGAATATTTTGGAGTGACTAGATTTTTCTTGGATACCTTCATTTATTGTATATGTTAAGAAACAGAGTATGCAAACACTAAAGAGTGTTGTAGAAGCATTGTTGTTCCAGGATGATATAATCTGTACTGAACCTTGGGTTAGGCCACATTGTCTGAGTCTCCTTCCTTTATGGAGTGGGGGTTGCAGCTCTAAGTGGTAACTACTAGTAGTGCTGAAGGGCAGGCATACAGAAATGACTGTCTTGCACACTACCTTCTACAAGTGGCAGTGTACAGACTCCCTCCCTTTGGTATCTGTAAGAGAAGTCCATAAATGGATGTGTAATTTTTGCAAGCTTCATCTAGGCTATTACTCTTCAAATAAGGCATTGACCATCTTGCAGATGTATTCCACAGCTCTTCCTTTGTTTTTCTGATATAACCATGCAAAGAGATAACCATGGAAGTTAGGAAATGCAGTGTTTTATGGCCTTGGCCTTGATTAGGAATCTGAGGCTGCTTGGAGGAAGTTAACAGCTATGGAAAACCACTTCATTAATGTGGTGATTGAGAAGTAAACTTTGTTTCTTTATTTTTGCAGAACTAATTGATGTTCTGGGTAGCACTAGAGCGAAGGAAAGATGTTCCATATTTTGCAGTTAACAGCACAGTCAATGTAACACTGGAAGTTGGAAACAAAAACCAGCGATAGTAACAGATTGTGCCTCAACCTGCTACAGGATGCAGCAAGCAGGGCAAGCAGACTGCTTGGGCTCCAGCCGAAAGTTGGCTGGTTTCTGTGCCTTGTACAATGTTTGTCTTGCTTATAGTGCCTCACTGGAGTGTGCTGTAAAAGGATTCAGGATGTGGAAAATCAGACTGTTCCTCTTTGGTTTTTTTGAAGACATGGTTCTTTAGCCTAGGAAACTGGAATGGATCATCTTGTCTCAAGGAATATGGCCATTCTGTTAATCTCTAGTGATTTGTGGCTGAGACATCTATGCCTGGAATGGATGATGCTGCTAGAGCAGGTTATTCTTTTACTCATGGCTTTTTTCACTTGACATGAGGAGAATGGGAGCCATCTTTAACTTGCCATGTCCTTGGTTTCCCATTCTGGGGATTTTTTTACAATGACTACAGAGAAAAAGTGAGGTCTTAGAACTGTATTCCAGTGCATATTGATTTTAATGCTGTACGCTGAAAGTTCAGTGCCAGTGTGTGAAAAGAATTCAAAATGTATTGGTTTGTGCTTTGGTTTTAATAAATACTTCCGTATTTTCTTTTTTATAGCTTCTTCAGCAGCTGAAGCGATTAATATGTGACCTCTGCAGACTATATAATCTTCCTCAGCATCCAGATGTTGAGATGTTAGATCAGCCATTACCAGCAGGACAGGTAAATCAAACAGCTATGAGCACATCCTTATTGCAGTGAAGGAGTTTTTTAATCCCAAGAAACAAGATGGTGGGAATGATTAAACCTTTTGTAAGCTAGAACTGAGATAGGAAGTGCTGTTGCTTTATGGTGTCCCCAATCTGAATGTTGTTTGCAAATCCATTTAACAATGATGTGATAATATTACACAATTTACTTTGCAGTTTCTGTACGATGGAAAGGTGTGTATGTGATACCCATGCTGTCAGTTTAATTCCCTCATAAATACTGCTCAAGCCAGTCACTGTGCATTCATAGTGCTTCCCAAATATTTTCCAAGATGTAAATGTGATTAAACACTGTTTACTTTTTCTTGAAGGGTGTATTGTTTTCAGTGTGCACTTGGATGAGCTATTGATGTTTTCCTTCCTCTTCAGTCCCTTGCAGAGACATGGGATATCAAGACCATATGCTGCTTTGGGTAGGGAGTTATCTGAGGTGCCTTGTTCACTTTTTGTGCACTTGACAAATTAAGAGTTGTGAAGAGCTGTGAAATGTTCTGGTTAACTACAATGTTTTGCATTGTGCTGAAAACAGACATTGTAACCGACAGTTTCTATTCCTTTTTGTATTTTTAGTAAGTTTATAGTATTTTGGTTTGCTTATACATGATAGGATGACATGATTTCTCAAAACTCATGTCGTGTAACAGATATTTTTCCTGCTGTGACAGTACTATAGTAATGACATATAACTTGCTTAATTTTGGTCATGTGCCAAATTGTAATCTTATGGGACTTTTCCCTGAGCCACCCACAGAGCAGTGCAACTGTAAGGCAATAGGCCTATAATGTTAGGAAGTAGCTTCCTTGCTTATGCTCTGAAAATCACAACCAAACTCATGGCAAGTTTCTTAGCTGGGAAAGTCAGGTAATTTGGAAGTTAAATAAGAATCACCTTGGCAAATCAGACCAAAGATCCCTCTAGTCCTCTGCATTGTTTACAGGAGTGAGATTTCTGCTTTGCTAAAGGAAGAGTAAGCAGAGGATAAGCATATCAAAATGAATGGTTCTGAGAATTCCTGCAGCTCAGACTTCCTGAACTTGAAGTGGCATCCTGAAATGGAAAGCCATGAAAAATGAACTCAACGTATTGCTCTTGTATTTAGTCAAATAATGTAGGAACAGTGGCTATAAGATGATAGTAGTTGTTACATAGGAGTTCTAGGTAGGGAGACAGAAACCCATTAAGTGTTAGAGGTCTAAAGTTCATTGGGTTTTTGATTTTAGAGGCCTGCCTTGTAGAGCTGTGACCTGATTTTGTAGATCATGAGTTATAACCTGCTTGATTTGCTTACTCTATTTGTCACTTGTTCAGAACAGGATATCCTTGTCTGAATCCTAAGTTTCCTCTTAGAACTTAACGTGCAATTCTTTGTGACATTGTGTTTATCTTTGCTTCATGCGATTAATCTTTTCACTGTCATACTCCAGGGAAGCATCCTTGTGTATTTTTCACATTAAACTTCAGTCCTTTGCAGATCTTGCTAAGTGTAACTTGTGTACAGTGCTTTCTCTTTGATAGGAGACTTCTTGAAAGGAAAGAGCATATGCACAATTTATGTAGAAACCTCATTGTTGTGTTACAGAATGGAACAACAGAAGAAGTTACATCAGAGGAGGAGGAGGAAGAAGACATGGGTGAAGTATGTGTATATATGAGATTGTTGTCCTAATCTAGTAGAATTCTGGCATTTTGCTCTGCAGTGGCTGCCTATTTGTTAAGCCAAACTGTAACATGTAATCTCCCTAGAATACAATACAAAAGATGTTGAAAAATTAGGATGTTTACCTTAATGTCAGCTTTCACTTCCACCACAAACCTAGTGAAATTTTCTTCTTAAACCTAGATCTCAGCTGTGAGGTACATGGATACAGAGAATTGGACATCTGTTTGTGCTTTAGTCAAACAGTACATAACCTTGTGTGCCAAATCAGAAAGTTTGCACTGTTAACTCCTATTTCAAGCAGCATATGAACTGGCTCCAGTACAATTGAAAGTGCCTTCCAGATTGAAGTAGACTGGCTAAGAGTAAATCAGTTTGCTGATTCATGAAACAGGTGAGCTAGTTTTTAAACTAGAATACTTTGAAGGAAATGGAAGGACATCCGAAACAGCCACACTAAACTTTAAGGGACTTGTGTCACTGACAACACAGTGCTCCTTTTAATGAGTTTTTTACTGTGTGAGAGCCACCCCTTTGAATTACGTCTACATGTTAGCATAGCTCCAGGATGCTTGCTTTTTAAACCACTGTAATAAATAACCGTATTATAGGAGAACTGTTCTGACTGCTTCACACTTAGGTTTTCAATGAAGGTGCCTAGTAAGAATGAATAACTAATTTTCTGAATAAAAGGTCTTCCTTTAGAAAAGATCTAAATGTTACCTGTGTTCTGGAATTAATTTGAAGCAGCCTGTCTTAGACCATGTTTAGCCTGATGCAGATCTCATGTATTGGAGCCAGAGTTTCTTTAAAGGTAGTATGTTCACTGTCCTGTCTGTCATTATTTATAACCTGTCAGGTGGCACTGTGTGTGGCAATCATATCTTCAACTTGTAGTGTAGTCCAATTTCTAAATGGAAAAGCGTTTTACAGTTTGTAGAGCTATTGTAATTTTGAGAAACATGAGCATTTTAAAGAATACTCATGTAAAATCTGTTGCAGTATTATCATAGGAACCACATAGGTGTGTTTCTTACTACGTAAGACATCCTTGAGTTTCCATTTATGGCCAGGTTTTCCTGCCATGTGAACAGATGGTGCATAAAGAGTAGCCACAGGTGTGGTGGAGCACTGCATATTGGAGCAGATCTGATAGTTGTATACTCAGATGTTGCTGGTGTGGCTGCTGTGGTGCTTCATTTTTCATCTTAAGGTATTTACATCCTTCCCCTCTTCTCCACAAATAGCACTTGAGTCACTTTAGAGACAGTTGTCTTGAGTACCCCTCTGTAACAGGATAACCCGATCTCAGAATGCAGAGTGGAAGATTTTTCTTAAAAATCTTTGTCTAGAGCTTAAGACTTAAAAGGCTTAGTCTAGAGCCTAGAGCTGTAGTGTTAGCTTGTGTAATCAGAATACTTGACTGCATGAGTTTGTCTTGTATCTTAATTCCAGAATTGCTGCATCTAATTTTCAGCCAAAATTCACCTTGAATGAAGTACATGTAGCTTTCTAATATTTAACTTTCTTGAGGGGTTGCTCTAGGCCTGCCAGGTACATTAATCATTGTTTGCCAGCTGTGTAATATAGCTAGGATTCTAATGGAAAAAAGAGTCTGCTTTTAGAAACACCTTGGAGACACTCTGGGTACTTGGGTGCTTTTGGATTCTAAGCCCTGTTCAAAGTGCATTCCTGTTTTCTACCTACATTAATGAGCTAATTCACTGTATTCTTAGCCTCTTGCAGAGGTTTTATTGTGCTTGTTTCAGTGACCAGAAGCATGTTGTGAATTTGAGTCTCACTTGTATTGTGAAGGCTCTCTGCACTTCCAGTGAATAATGTTGGCTGGGAGAGTGGAGTTAGTGCAAAATAGAAATGGCATCCCACAGTCACTGATACATAGTGCTGTGCAGTATGTGACTGCATCCCCAGATGCCCTTGGGGGGGGGCTTCATTGAACAAAAAGCATAGTTAAGCTATTTACAATGAATTTTCCTTTATTCTGTATCTGTAGGACATTGAAGATTTGGATCATTATGATATGAAGGAGGAGGAGCCAGTTGATGGGAAGAAATCTGAGGATGAAGGCATTGAAAAAGAGAACCTTGCAATCTTAGAAAAAATCAGAAAAAATCAAAGGCAAGATCACTTAAATGTGAGTTAGTGAGTTTTATGGCTTTTCTTTGCAATATTGCTGGCCTTGAAATAGGAATGATTTTCAGGAAATAAAGCCTATTGCTATGCACCAAGACATACATTAACCTGTAGCTTACTTCCAGCATAAATAGGACAAATGTCTCAAGTTATGGGATCTAAATAGCTCTTTTTGGAGAAGTTTGAATAGGCCAGCTAAGATTCCAAGGTCATTTAGTAAATGAACTCATCTTTCATCAAAATCTTTGGCACAGGAAGTTAGTTGTCAATCCAGATCCCACAGAGGCACAAGAGCTGCCTCAAAGCACTCTCATTCAGCCTAGGAGAATGCTATCTTATTTTGTCAAACTGGGTTGAGTTATTCTTGGCATTTTGGATGAGGAAGCATCTTTTAGCTTTTCCCCAGAGTCAACTCCTACGTCTAAATCCAGGTTTCACACTTGTTAACAATATTTAACTGCCTGTCTGATTTCCAGAGATATCTATTTGCCTGTCCTTTTCTCTTGCTCAATGCCTTTATTATCAACAGTAGTCCTCCTTGCAGAAACAGCAGAAAGCATCTAGGTTGTAAGCATGACTTTTGTTGCTGAGCCCTTAGTAAAGTAACAAATAAAGCCATAAATAAAGCTGACTGCATTAAAAGTCATAGCTGACTTCATTAGTTAAACCAGGAGTTTGTGCTTTAAATCCATTTTATGCATGAGTTTGGTTTTCAGTAATATCTGTGCCACATGGAAATTATTGAAGGATGGTTTTGGGTTTTTTTTGCCAGACATAAAGCCAAGGGCCTTCAGCACCTCTGTAGCTTTATCATCACAGTTTTCAGAGTTATCCTCCTAGCAGGTAGTTGTAAAAAACCTGTTTGCTCTCTAGAGGCTTAGCAATGTTTTGTCACAAGTGCCAAGTTCCAGAGAAGCTTTTACTTCTCAGAGGTGCATGTAGGAGGGAATGACGATGTCATACAACCCGAATTTTATTAAGCCTGGCTTCCAAAGGAATCCATGCAGTTTCACAGAGGCCTCACATGTGTAATGCTGAAATTTCAGTACTTCTGGTCACGACCAGTTTCAGGCCAAGGTAAGGGGTCTGTGGTTTTCATAAGTCACCTGTACAGAAAGAAGGTGCCTGAACTGCTGCCTTCTACCATGTGAGCTTTGTAAGTTGTTATGTGCTGCTTGGCAAGTCTGTAGATGTGTGGATCATGTCCAGGTACAAGATGAGCTATTTCTCATGAAGCCAATAGTTGAAGATGTGAGCAGTATTTAGGTACAGAGGAGCGAACTGCAACTAATTAGGGAAGGAATTAAGGTTCAGGATTGGTATGTAGGAAAGACCTAGATTTTTGGCCAAGGAGCCAGCTTTTCCTAGTTCTTACATTTTATTGTGATTTTTGGGTTTTTTTAGCAACTGTTTTCTAAAAAGCCTAAATTACACTTAAAAATTGTTAGATTCAAGAGGATTGCTGTTGTAAACCTCTTTTGATTTGTAGCGGGAGCTCTACACATTCCAAGTGCTTAGTGCTAGTCGAGCCAGTCTTGTAATACTGGATGTGCTCCTGAGAGATCTGGTTATCACAAGAATTTTGTTAGCAGGGTCTTGACTATTTGTTGCAATGAATTACTGGCCCTAAAGAACTTTAGTTCAGAAAAAAAAAACCTCTTTCCCTTTAGTTACTGACACTTCAACATGGAGAAGGGTTTTAGTTTGTAGCCATCTGCTTTACAAAGGAAATAAAATAGAAATCCTTCTACCTGAGTTCTTCAGCTATTGTCCCAGTGCTGTTCAGGTATGATTTGAGTGCAGACCTCTCAAAAATACCTTGGACTTGTGCTCTGCTAAAGCAGGCAGTATGAAATAGTTTGCTAGAGGAGACTGCTTTCAGAGTACAGTAGTTTCCTACCAGGTTGTCTGAAGGAAAGTGTACAGTAATGATCACCCTTCAAAAGAAATAAACCCCAAACCAACACAGTGACGACAAAAAGAACCCAAGCCCAAATTAAACCCAAACTTTTGGTCAGCATTTCAGTACTTAAAACCAGATAAACATAAGGTGCCAGACTGCATTTGCTGTATTGTCAAGTCTTAAAACAGACTGTAATCACTTACTGGTTTTGTCTAAACTTGAATGTTCACAGTTTCAGAACATGCCTATTGAGATTCTGTATATTTCTGTACTTATAACTCAGACCTCATGGTAACAACTCCTTAATTGTCAAAGCAAATAAATGCTCTTGCAGCCTGAAAGCCATGGGTTACCATCATCTAAGACTGGTAGAACTGGGAAAGGGTTTTTGTAGTTTTGGTGGTTTTGCTTGGTGTGAAAAGCCTCCTAAACCTGCAGATTTCCTTTTGCTATCTGTTTTTTTCCCCCATTTGGCAAATACTACCTTTCCTTTTGCTTTTCCCATCCACATAGTGGAGCTGAAATGAACACTGCTGGTTTTCTGTTTGACAACAGCAAATTCAACTTACATAATAGCTGTTTCTCATGCCAAGGCGCTCTCGTTGATGCTGGTGCATAAACAAGGTCAGCTGAGTACAGGGAACAGGGTATTCAGCTGCTGCTGAGGAACTGTGGCATTTTTGTGGGTCACCAGAAATAGCTGCACTGCTTAAGGAATTTCTCAAAGGACTTGTGAGGGTTTACTTTTAAGTGCTTGAGAACTGAAAGCTGGAGCTGCACTACTGACCTAGGAAAGAGCTAACCTAGTAGCACTTAAATGCCCCTTTATGCTGCCAAAACATGAGACTTTGAATAGAACATTTTAAAGGTGCTCTAAGAAAGTATCCTAACAGATCAAAACTTATATCTGTACAGCCCTTCACAGTGGGTTTTTTTAGAGGGCAGTGTGAGGTCCACAAATGTAAATGTAGTGGCTCAACATAGTCTGGTTTTCACACAAACTACACAGCTCTTTGGGTATACTTCATTTCCTCAGCAGAGGAAAGTAAACCACACCTGTGTCGTTTGTACAGTTGATGTTGGAAAAGGGAGCATGAAGCCTAGCCCTTTGACTGCTGTGCAGTGCAACCGGAAGACTTTGCAGTTTCTTTACATGTTCCTTGACCCAAATCCATGAGTCCAAATCCTCTCTCCCCTTGGCTGTAATGCAGGTTAAAGTTACAGATAATGCAAAAAGGCTTTTCCACAGGAAAGAAGTGCATGCAGTCCTGTTCCCTCATGTTTCTGACAGGTTAAAAACATTTTTCTGCTGCTCGGGACTTTTGTCATAGGAATTTTGAGGGTTTGTGTGTTTTATAGTAGTTAAGAATATGCATCTACTAATTTTGTAGATGAATTTTCTTCCTTGGCAGTATCTGGAATCCTTTATGGCTTCAGGAAATATATTTGCCTTGTGGTGCAGTATGTAACTTGAAGAAAGCATCAATCCTTCTCTTAACATTGTAATAACTTAAAGAACCACTTGTGTACTGGGAGTAGGAAAAAGAAAGGTCTTTGAACTGGAATCATTAACTTCAAATATTTAACAGCTTGCTGCTGCTTGCTTTTCAGAGGACTCTCCCCACAGTCGTTTTAGATATTAATGCTTCTTTTATTTAGATCGTGCTATTGGCTTTTTCCATTTCCTACTGAGGAGTTTATGCACTTTCCTCTAAAAGTCTCAAATGTCTCCACTTTTATCTTCAGATTTTATGAGGTCTGAGGTGCCATTTCCATTTTCATTCTAATCCTTGAAGTAGGAGTCTACCTTCTAGGAATGAATGTACCTCTGCACAAATAATAAGGAACTTCAGGGGCAATAGAGCAAGCTTGTGTTCTTTAGCTCTTTTGGGGTCACTTTGGGTTTTATTTTCTTATCTTGGGGAAGACTGCATTTTTTGTGTTTTGTTTTAGCAGGTAATTTTTGGTCATGTGGCTGAGCTATCTGAAATGTATTGTGAGTAAGGCAATTCACTGTTCTGATGCATGACTTTTTCAGAGCAGACAGAAAAAAGGCAATTCAGTCTTTGGATTTAAAACTGCAGTGAACTGCACCTGCTACAACTCAGTTTAAGGAGCAGACTATGGCTGTCTTTTGAGAGATGAAAAGGGAAGAGAAAAGGTCCAAAGGAGAAAAGCTGAGGCTGCAAAACCTCCTATCTCTGGAGATTTAGTGCAGCATACAGCTAGGGCAGTGGCATTGCTGTGCTGCAGTTAGGTGTGCCCTACTGACCTGCGAATGTAGAAGCTCTGTTCTAAAGTCCCAGTTGTCTTAGAAGCTGCTTAACTGTTCTGTAAAGTATTTAACTCAAATGCCTGTGTTTGCAATAAAATACTAATTAAGGGTAGAAACACCTCTGAAAAATGTAATGCCTATACTGACCTGCATCCAAGTTTCATGTTCCTTGCAGTGGCAGAAGCATGTCCTTAGTGGACAAGGACAAGCTTGTAGTGATGCATCTGATGAATAGTTTTCATGTCCAACAGTTTTGGCTCTGGGAATTCCTGCATCAGGTGTTTCAGGTACTTGCAACTCTCAGCAACTGGCATGTTGTCTGCATAGATGTTTACCTCCTGTAGCAGGGATCTCTCCAGTTTATCTTGTTATTGTCCTGGAAGAACAGCAAGTATGCTTGTACAGGAGAGGATGATCAAGTGAGACTTCTTGTACCTGTTTGATTACTTAACCCGAAAGAAGTCACCTGGGGCTTCTCTAGCAGCTGTTAACTTCTTCAGTTTACAGATCAAATGGCTATGCCCTTCTGCACTTGGAATCAAGCCCAGGTGCCTGTCAGATCCTGTGGCTGACCAGTTATTTCTAAGGCAGTTGTGATTTTAATCTTGATCTCTCAAGTGGAGAAATGGGAGCTTTATCTCTTTTGGAATGGTAAGTCCCACTTTTCCAGCAGGATGCTCCATTATCTATGTCTGAATTCAGTCTTCAAAGTTATACATAGGGTACAATGAGTTACTGAAAGTTTTAATTTTAGCGCTAGTATAGTCAAAACTGAACTCAGTGCTCAACTGTATGACACAATGGTGTGATGCAAGTAGTACTCTCTTCTAAACTGCACTTTAACAGTAGTTGTAAAAACAAATGTGACACCAGAATGGAGAGTTTATGTTTCAAAGCAGTGGTGTTTGGCATTAAGGTTACTATCAGTATAGGAGTTAATCTCTACAGCTTTGTTCAAGGGTAGTTCAGAGCACATAAAGTAAGCTTCTGTGCTAAACTTGTTAGGTTAAGCTTGCTATTTTAATTTTCTTGATCATAGATTCCTTGTTTGCACTCTATCAGTTCATCAGAGTAGTGAGTCTAACTACCTGTAATGCTGCTGTAGGAGTGGGCACCCCAACCAGAAACCTTTAGGAAAAAAGGCTGCAAAATACTGTTATAGACTAAATCTACTGAGTCTAGCTTCTACACACTGAAATTAACCTTTGTTTTTAAACACCGCTTCAGTTTCTCATCAGTTAAAATGGCATACAGGAATATGTGGGCGTTTTAGGTCTGGGGTTTTAAATTACTACAGTAGAGAAGACCCTTAAATTTTCATATGCAAAGGTGAGCTTCTAACTTTATGTACAGAAATTCAGTAGCTTAATTTGATGGGAATAAAGGTGCAGTGAGGAAACTAGTTTTCTGGAGGATGTCTTTGAGAGTCCAAGTTGGTTTTAAATTGCTTGTATTTAGAGGTTGATATTCTGTGAAATATTTAAACCAGTTCCTTCAGTAAGAAATGCAGCAGATGAGGCAAGGATATTGCACAGCCTGCACAGAAGGAAGCTGAAATCTTGATGCTTCCTTATGAAGTTTCCTCTGTATTCAGCACTTCGATGAATCTCAACCTTAACACAGTACAGGTCTGAAAAACCACGGGCATTATACAGAGAATGGTGCTTAACACTGTGTTAACTTAAGTGTGCTTCTTCCTTTTCCAGCCAATCTGCAAATAGTTTAAATAGTAGTAATTTGCAGATAACTTGTATAATAATCAAGGTGCTTTTTCCCCTGTAAAACTTTATTCACCTGCTGTTAAAGGAAGAGAAATTCTTTCTTTGTCTGATAGTGCTCTATGGGCAGGGACTTGAGTAAACTGAGAAATGACTTCTCTGGGGCCCTGTCTTTGTGCAGCTTTTTTTTAAACAGATTAAAGGAGACACTTTTAATTTGCATATTTAATTATAAAGTTCATTCTTCATACTGGTCCGTTAAGAAAAACTAGTGGAAATTCAGTAATCTGCATAATGAAATCCAGAGGAATATGAAAATGAGTCTACAGATTATAACATGAAGCTAAGCATATTGTATGGTGCTACTGAAAAGAGAAGACAAAGGATTATGGGGAGGCTTTAAAATCAAGTAACTACTACTGATATTTAATCCTTATTAAGAAATAATTTGATCCTACAATTAAAAACGTGTAGAATATATAATGTCACTGTTGACTTCAGGCAGTCAGAGGTGATGTTTCACATATTAAGCAATGGTCATTACTGCATCAAACTTCTCTAGAAATACTTCTCTGACACTTCTGTCCAAGAGGAATCTGTTGTATATAGATTCACATAGTGACTGAAAGAAAACTGAAGAACCAAATCTCCCCCAATTTATAGATGGAGTAGAAAAACAGACCCCTAATCTAATCATTCAGTATTTCATATAGAGAAGCTGAACCAAACTTTACTCTAGGTGAGGCCTTCTTCTGTGTTTGGTGATAGGGGCTTTTGCTTGTTTTCATCTCTGTTTTCCAAAAATCTTGAATTTAAAATGGTATTTTGAGTGGAATATACAAACAGGGTAATCATATAGCATATAAGGTTTGGTATCGAAATCTGTCCTGCTGGTGTTGGCATTGAATTGGAGAGAGTAATCAAGGTATTTTTGGTGATCATGTTATTCTAAATAAGCACTTCAGTGGTGTAAGAGGAAAAGGTTCTGGCCTTGCTTTAAAGCTCAGAAAATTGAGGCAAAATTTAATACCCAGGTCACAGAACTGTCAGCACTGGGGATGTATGCAGAATACATCCAGTACAGTAGTTGTTGATATTAAATAGACATCAGTTACTTGATAACTGGTGTGGTCGTTAGTTTGTCACTAAGTGGTGTTTTTTGGAGCCAGTTATTTTGTATGCATGTCACCTTTTTCCTCTTATTTTTCTTTTTTCCTTCACCCTGTATCTTAGACTAAAATACCAGGTGTAGTAGTGGTATGTTATTTTGTCACTTTGAGATGCTGAGTAACACAAAACTGAGCTCTGAAAGAATGGGAGAGATTCATGCCCTGGTTGCATAAACCAGAAAAACTATGACAAACCACAAGAAATTATTTGGTATTTTCAGATTTACTTGCTTTGTGCTTCCTCTGTGTAGGTGCTGGGTTTTTTTTCACTCTGCACACAATAGTATTGCTTTTGTTCTGCATTTTCTAAGTATTTTGATTAGTCCTACTGCATCCAGAAGCTGCTGCTGTGTGGTGAATACGACCCAACTCCTCTACTTTGTTTTTGTAACCAAATAAAAATACACTTCTGAGAAAACAGTAAAACCTTATGTGCCAGAAGCTTGTTTTTTGCATTAGTCTTTCTTTTCCTTCCAGTGCATAACAGTAGAAGGTAAAAGGAAATATTTCTCTATTAGAAACGTACTGTGGATCCATCTTGGAAACAAAATGCTAGAAAGATTAAGTTACTTGGCAGAAAAGTACGTCGTACCTTGATTAAAAAGCTGTATCACCTATACCATGTAGTAGAATATATTAATGTGCTGCTTTAGAGGGTCATGTTTGAGTAGTCTTGCTCACTAGAAAATGTAACTTTTCAGCAGCCTGATCCTAGTACAGAATCTTCCTGTTACTGTAACTTTGTAATGGAAATAAAGCTGTTTGTAAATGTTACTTTTTGCTTATTTGCAGTCTTTTTTTTTTTGTTTCAGGGTGCAGTCTCTGGGTCAGTTCAGGCTTCAGATCGACTTATGAAAGAACTCAGGGATATATATAGATCACAGAGTTATAAAACAGGTAAAATGCTTCAGATTTTCCTTCTTAAAATATGCTTTAAAAGTATTCTTTTGGCAAATACTTCCTGCTAATTTTGTGTTTTGTTGTCATATGTACGTATATATGTGTATGTAGGTATATGTGTGCACATATATAAAAATACATAGATACATACATTATATAGAATCTTGCTACCTAAGAGTGTATTGGTGGAGAAAAAGGAAGTGAGGATACATATCCTCCTAAAATGCTTTTCCTTTCTGTAATGCACAACTTGATTGAGAAGAGTGCTCTCAGGGTGGGTGACTACAAAGAACAATTCAAGACTACACCTGTGGGACTTCTTGAGATTTCAGAACTATCTGAAATTCAGCTGTCCAGGTATACAGGGCAAAAGCTTTGACCTCTACCACTAGTGGGTAGTACTGCCCACAAGGATATGTTTGCTGTAGAGAGACTTATGTTCAACAGCAGAAAGTTTTGTTGTTGTACAGGATTTCACTTCAACTACACTGCTGTTACTTCTATTGTGATGGCATTACTCTGATCCTGAGCCCTGTGTATTCCTTGGAATAAGGATACAAATGGTAATTGAAAACAAGCTTGTTTTTTAAGTTTGTTTGAATAACAAACACTGACTAGTATTAGGTAGGTTGGTGGTTGGCTGTTCTATTTGCTGCATAGAAGGACTGTACCTAAACAGCTCAGCAAAGGAATCAGTATATTGAGTTGTCTGAGTGTCACCATACAAGAAATAGAGATAACACTGATTTCAGGCAAGTTGTATTCCTGTAGGTCAGCCAAGTAGACAGCTTTATCACTACAGCCAGATATGAGAAGCAGGATGGGAACAGAAGGAATGCCCAATTAGAAAATTAGTCTAAATTGTAATCCTCTGTCTCTTACTGAACTTTTGCCATGGTTTGTTTCTAGTGGTCTTAAATCTCACTCAGTGGCTATGGCATTTTAAAGGACAGAGTTGAAAAGACATTAAGCTCCTGTTTTGATTTGTCATATTTAAGGTAAATGGTTTTATGTGCTCAAGTACTGTGGACAGTGTCTGAAGTATAATTTTGATTAGGTAACCTAGTATTGACCTAATGCTAGCCTACTTCTTTTAGGCTTTACTGCAACTGAGTGCTTGCCAGTATGCCCTAATCACCATCTGTCCAGCAAAGAATGGATTACTGAGACTAAGGAAGAGCCTAGAAATAGATCTATGTTTGTCACATGGGATGCTTTACTGCCCATGTAAAGGGTTTGTTTTTGTGGTTAGAACAAAGATTGGCTGTAGCAAGTCTACTTGACTGTAAAGACTGTATGGTGCTTAATCATAGTGGTACTGCTAGACTCACCAAAGAGCCCCTATAATAGGTGTATTTTGAGGAGGGGGTTTGTGTTCCTTAATAATGCCATTTATTGGCTTTAGATTAATAATGAGTCTTAACTAGTTGCAAAAGATGGAACTCCTGATGTAGGAAAGCATACCCTGATGAGGAAAAGTAAACCCTGCTAAACTGTAAAGGAAGTTGAGATACTAGGAGGAGTATAGTAACTTACTATTAGCTTATGACTTAGCAATATGTAAAAGGACTACAGCTGGATGCCTTTTCTAAAAAATGTTGATGAAGTGAAGTGTCAAGTGGGGGTTGATGCTATCAAACTATGGCAATCCTGCTTTGTAACAGCATCCTACTGCTACATTTATTAAGTGTTGCCAGTAAATGCTGTTTTTTGTTTTAAAATTTACCTAGATCCATTCCTTTTGGCTTCATTTAATCTTAGGACTTGAGCGAGTTTAAATATCAGCTCCTCTCCTTTGCACAAACCTCCTGCTTTTCTAGCCTAGTTCTATGTTTAGTTGTTAGATAACTGCCTCCATGGGAGCAGGGGCATGGTAGATAATTGGCTTCTTTTTTGTTTTACCTGTGATCTTTTTCTGAGAACTTGCTCCATGGTTCATTTTCCCCTTAATGTAGTTTCTTACGATTAACACATGGAGAGAACCATTGTGAAACTTAAAGGGTCTGGTAACTGTTGCAAGGTAATTTAAGTCTGTTTTCATTTTTGCTTATGTAAGCCAGAACGTTTAAGGCTGCTCTTCAGTTGCGTAAGAATCACTTTAGTTAGGGTGTATGAGGTTACATGTTGCAGGATTGACAACAGGACAACACTGGGCCTTCTGAAGCAGGTAATAGTTGTAGTAATAGTCCTTTAATTGTTTTCTTTTCTGTTAAACTGTTTTAATAAAAAGTAGCATTAAAAAAAAAAAAACACTGCCAGGACTTCAACTCAAAGCAGTGTCCAGTTTGGAACTGAGGCTCCTTTACTGATTGAAATACTACTTAAGCAAAAGATGACAGCCAGCTTACTGTCAATGGGAACATTCCTTATCTACCTGGAAAATCTAAGTGAAGAAGTACCCTTAGGATCAAACAGAAAGCTCATTTTCTTATGGGCTAGCAGAAGTAAAAAATACTCCAGCAGATTAAGATATTCTCTGGTAAATGACAGTTTCATTCACCTGTTTTCATAATAGGAGTCACAAGTCCTCCAAACTAAGATTATCACGCTTCCAAATATAAAGTTGGAGATTTGGTTAGTTCACATGGAAGAATTCACAAGGGTTTTAATGTAATTGGGGAGTGAGCATGACAGAGAGAAGGAAGAAAAGGGAGGAGCAAAGAATTTGGAGATACTAATGGAAATATTTTCTGTTCATCTTTTTAGCAGCTGTTTTATTTATATGTAGTGAAGTATATATAGCGATATAGCTCACTGCTATATCCAATGGCTGTATGGGCTTTACTTCTAGTTGTAGTAAAGTTGCAATGAGTAAGACATTGCCTCTATTTTGAAAGGAGTTGCTTTTCTTCCCACCTCTTCATCTTTAATTTTTTGCTGGCTTCATGGTTCCATGTGCTTGCTTTTACTTCCATCACCTCTATGGATGGCCCTCTGCCTAAACTGAGCAAAAAGCATATGAGCTGGTTCCAAATAACACCTCTTGACTATAGGCAACCCCACCTCTGAACTTTGGACAGTGTTGTTAACAAGCTTCTACACCAAGGCAGAGGGCAGCCCTGCTGCTGCTGCTGCTGTTCATGAGAACATACAGGTAGCGTTCAGCTCAAAATGCAGGTGCTTGAAAGGCTGAATAAGTAGCTTGCTGTTCTTTTAAGGCACATCTTGTCAGTCCTGAACTGGTTGGTGGCACTGTGCTAGGGGAAAACAAGCATGATTTCTTTACCTGGCTTACTGAGTTTTGGAATGCCTTAAAAATAAAGGTGCCTGGACAACTTGAAATGTCATCTGTACTCGCAGTACTAATGCTTGAAAGTTTCAGCTGCAGAATGATCTACTCTAGAATAACAGCTTTCAGACATGAATACAGTAATGACCTGGAGAGAATGCAGTGACTGCAGTCTGTTGCTGGTGGAACCTTCAGAAATCTTGGGCTGATTCCTCAATTGCATACATCTTCCAAATAATTACGTCAGCAACAGATATGCTGTTAAATGTTAGCCCAGGTCACAAGTGTTATCATAGTTGTTCAATGTGTATGCATGCGTAGTCTGCGAGGGAAGAGATGAAGCTTTTGGCCATCGCTGATAGTATTTTCTTAATCTTGTCTGATGGTTAAAGGTTTATTGTTTCTTCCTGGACTGCTTGTGAATGTCTGCAGAGAGGAAGCTTGAAAATACAGGAGAATGGCAAATAACCTTTTGTCCTTCCCTTGAGTGAAAGGTGTATAACTATTGTTTTACATGCTTAAAACAAACAGACCATTGAAAATCACCAGCTGGCTTCCAGAGACAGCTGTTCTTTTAGTGCACGTTTCTGTCACCTTTGGCCAGCTGTAGGGAAGGTGCTTCATCCAATGCAGTATCTTCTTTTCCCTGGATTTCCCCTCCATGCACTGTCCTGTGTCCTGTCCTGGAGTGCCAGTATTGATGAGAACCTGGGAAATACAGGTTATGCTGCAGGCTCAGACTGTATGTTAAGTGTTTTAAAAGTGTGTTTGTCCTGTACTGGGTGTAAAATATACTTAGCAAGTGGAGTTGTAGCTGTGAAAAGTTCTAAGGGGAACTGGTAGTGGGGGAAGTGGTTATGTGTCAGAAAAACATTTGGATTCTATGTGGGGGTTTCTTCTATTAGAACTGAAAGAACTTGTTTCCTTATAGTTGCTCAGAAGTGCTTCTGCTATTGGAGGAAGAATGTGGCTCTATCAGTATCTCAGTATCTTATATATTGCTTACATCTTCTGACAGTATTCGTACTCAAAAGCAAACAAGGTTTTTACTAAATTTTACCTTGTTAACTTTTTAGTGTGTAATTAATTCTGTCTCATGTTTCTACAGGGATATATTCAGTGGAACTGGTAAATGACAGCTTGTATGAATGGCACGTTAAGCTTCTAAAGTAAGTCATTGAAGTTTTGTCATGTCCCAAAGAACCTGTTTTGTGATTCCTTCAGAGATTCATATCTTTGATAAATGAGAATCTCTAGCCAGAGCATATAAAATAGTGTGTGGTGGCTACAGTTCTGGTATACAGAAATGTGTGCAGAGACTGAACTGGAGTAATTGAGCTGGCAAAAAAAACAAACCCCCTTTGCACAGCCAATAGAGTGCATATTACTGGAGTTTTTATACTATTCAGTACTCTTTCCAAAGTGACTCCAAAATATGAACCTGTAAGTAATGAATTTTTTGTCCAGAGCCTTTGTCTGGATGGTTTTATTTTGTTTTTTGGTTTTAATTTCAAGAAAATGCAGCTTCTAGTTCAAGATGTGAGAAGGAACACAACTGTCCCAGTGTCATTAGTTCTTCATCTCTACGGTTGAGCAGACACATAGGGCTGACACTTTTAGGTATAACATAATTATGACTCATAGACTGCCATATTTTACATACTGTTTTTCACTACATGCACTAGACAACTCATTTTATTGTGTCCAAAGTCCAGTAACTTTAATTCTAGAGCTAATATATTGAAATAATTCCTTGTAAGGGTCATCTGCAGTCATCCTACAAGATAAACCTGTACAAAGGAAAAGCCTGTCCAGACTAGGATGGCAGCAAAAGATGGAAGGAACTTCCATCAGTTTAGAGTGGTCATGGTGAATAAGGACGTATCTGTTTCAGCACAATAATTTACCTGCCTGTAGGAATTGTTGCCCTGTCCTAGTGGTATGACTTGAATTATTGTCACCAGCTGCTGAAATAAAGGCTTTTTTCCTTTAGTGTAATCATAGGCATAGAAACATTTTGAAGCTGAAAATGGCAGCAATGACATATGTAAGAAAAATCTGTGCCATATTACAGGAGGTCTTGTCTATTGAGTGCTTCTGTAACAAAGTGCTCAAACCACTGTGCAGTGGACAGGGCTGACTTTCTGCTTTAAAGAAAAACAAAATGGAATGCATGCAGAGAATAGCTTCCAGGATGACTAAGAGAAGTGTTGTTTTCGTCTATTCCAGCAAAAAGCATCTGAAAACAAATGAAATGTGTGCAGACTATATGAGGGGGTAAATGTCAGAAAGAAAAGAGGCTACTTGATTAAGAAACCGTATTGTTACTACAACAAGTAATGCTGAACTGACCTAGTACAAGCTATGGCTGCAAGTGATGGGTTTCTAAGCATTGGGAGATTTTCTTCTGAATGGGCTTCCCATTGCTAGGAAGCTGCCCAAGTAATTCTGAAGTAGGATCTATCAAGTTTGTGTAGCAGAGGATTAGATGGGATAGCCCGTTAGGCCCCTTAACATACGCTCTAGGCTTGCAGCAGGCATATATTTTGACTAGGCTTTTTTAAAAACTGCTGGGGTGTCAGAGCCTGTGTGCTGTTAACCTGCAAGTGTCTGAATGAATGTCTGGGCTGCTCACCACCAGCATGTTACAAGAAGCAGTTGATGAAACTGGTGGGCAGAAGCTGCTGGCTTTAGTACTTGTGCTGATACAAGTTACTTGTAACAGCTGCTATGGAACTATGATCACATAAAGTAAAGGATTTGCTGTGTACTGAAAACTACATCACTACAGTCTTAATTTTTTTCTTCCCCCCTCTTGTTTGAACATACATTTCCAGTGAACTGAAGAGAATTAAAATTGCTTGTTTCAAATAAACAGGTTACTTTGTACTAACTGTAAATATATATGTAACTATATATATTTATCTATCTATATAGATAGATAGAACTATATATATAACTATATATATAACTATAGTTCTATAGAACTATATATATTTATCTATATATATAGTTATATATAACTATAAAAATAGCAATGGGAATATAATGTGCTGAAGCAAGCTTTCAAGCTGATCTTGTGGCAAAGTGTTTACTTTGTGAAAAGAGCAGGAGTTTCCTACAGTTCACCTTAAATTACAGTTTCTAAACTACAAATACTTGAAGGAGGTATTTAAGAGTAATTACTCTTTACAGGTAGTGAAAATAGTAACTTCATTCAAGGTCTCCCCTTGCTTCTTTTATAGGGTTGATCCTGATAGCCCACTGCACAGTGATCTTCAGGTCTTAAAAGAAAAAGAGGGTGTAGAATACATTTTACTCAACTTCTCTTTTAAGGTATGTGTCAATGTGAATAAACGCTGGGTTTAAATTTCTACCATATTGTAGGAAGTGACTGCAATGACCCTCAGCTCTTACATGGGTAAAAATAAGAAAAAAAGAAAAGCAACTTTATTTGCTACTGAAGCTTCCCAGTACTTGCTCTTTAGCCAGTACTGTGGGAAAATGATTCCTACAGAACTGAAAACTTCTGCTTTAAATCTCATTTGCCAAATAAGGTGGCTGAAACACTTCCTGGTTGGAAAACAGTGTCTTAAATAAGTATATTTTCTTAACCTGTTTTTTGTTACGCTTTTCAGGATAACTTCCCTTTTGATCCTCCCTTTGTACGGGTGGTATCTCCAGTGCTCACAGGAGGGTAGGTTTGAGTTGCCTTACGGATATCTTACTTTGTGGTGGAAATGTTACAACTTGAGATTGGTTGGTTGGGGAAGTTTTGAGACTCACATCTAGACTTCAAGAAACTTCCCCTAAGTATGTACCGGAGCTGCTGTAGGCCATGAGTTTGGTGCAAAGCTCAGTGTGTTATATGGAGGCTCGTTTCTCAAGCTTTCTGAACTAATAGCAGGCAAACACCTAGGTACAATTCCTCTTTGAATTGCTTAGTTTGTGTCTAGCTTTGAGAGACTCTGTGCCTGGCACAGTGTTCAAGAGCTGCCCTCTTTGTGGATGGTTAACATTGCTGACACTTCTCCTGTTGTAGGGTGTTTTGAGTTGGTCCTTTGAAGGGGTCTTGATCCCTGTGTTGCCTTAACCTGTAGTCTTGACTGACTCTCTCTTGCTGCTATCACTGCCATAAAATTTTTATCAAAACATCCTCAAATGCTAGCCCCAAAATACTAAAATTAACTCAACACAATGCTCCAAAAGTCATGTAAAATGTTTGAAGTGCTGTCGATGGCACAGAAACTTGTATATATCCTTGGAGAGCAAATTACATTTCCCTTCTAAGGCTTTTAAGCACCTCCTGCTGACAGGAAATTATAGCTGTATATTTGTAAAAGGCAGTCTGTGATAGCTGGTGCTGATTCCAATTTGATTTTAATTGCTGTGTGTCTGTTTTGCATTCAAGAAATGGTTAGTGCAGGAAAAGAATGTTCATGAGGGTTTCTGCTACCCAGAAATGAACAAGCAGTGGCAGACACCATAAAGCTCATTTGGATTCTGATTTTGCTGTACTTGGACTTGTCTGGAGTATGAAAGAGAGAGTGGCCCAGCAGGTTCTCAGTAATTGTTTCCTGTCTATGCTGGTTGAATGTCTTGATCATAGGAGAGGCTGCATTTTTTGAGTGGTAGCTTCTATTCCCCCAGTCCAGGTTTTGTGATGACCAGGTATTTTGACTGCTGGGTCTCAGTTAGCACAATGCATAGAATCATAGAATAGTTAGGGTTGGAAAGGACCTTCAGATCATCCAGTTCCAACCCCCCTGCCATAAGCAGAGACACCTCACACTAAACCATGTCACCCAAGGCTTCATCCAACCTGGCCTTGAACACTGCCAGGGATGGAGCACTCACAACCTCCCTGGGCAACCCATTCCAGCATCTCACCACCCTAACAGGAAAGAATTTCTTCCTTATATCCAATCTAAACCTCTCCTGTTTAAGTTTGAACCCATTACCCCTTGTCCTGTCACTACAGTCCCTAATGAAGAGCCCCTCCACAGCATGATGAAGTGCTATTGAAATTAGAAAGTGTTTTATAGGAGAAGAGCTCCTTTATCTCATTCACTTTCACCTTTGGTTTGCAGGTGCACCTACAGTCTTTGGAATTGTATTCACTTTCTTTACAGAAGTCAATTTGTTTGTTTCTACAACTGCACATCAGTATAGCACTATAGTACTATATACACCATGGTATAGGTAGTATATGGTAGTACAACCATTTAAAGCAACTTTCTTTCATGGTGTGTGAACAGTTGTGTAGGCAGTTGTGCGGACTAGCTCAGTACTGATTTTAACTAAGGGAATTTAGTATTGTTAGACCAAAACAAAAAAATCTAATCTTCTTGCTGAAGTATAACATGGCCAGGTAGGTACAGTGTATTACTGGTTAAAGGGCATTTCAGCTTCACGTGAACAACACATTTACCAAACTAGCCTGCAAGAGCTTAAAGTGCTGTTAACAGTTTCAGCTTTTACCAACTATTGATGTCAAATATATTTTCTTTCATGTCTGTTTCTAGGTATGTCCTAGGCGGGGGTGCGTTATGCATGGAGCTTCTTACTAAACAGGTGAACACAGGCTCTGTTATCTGGATAATAACAAAGCATGCTTTAAAATCATGCAAATAGGTGTTTCCCCTGAGATAAAGAAACCCTGTGTGGAATAAATTACGCACTCCAAGAGGAATATGGTGGAATAAACCTCAGTCCCACAAGATTTGCCTTGCTGATCTTGTGAGAGAGCTTCTTTTCTGCCTTGGATGGCTTACAAGAGGTCTGAGGAAGAGGCAACAAGTGAGAGTGCATCAGTTCTGAGTTCTCAATTTCTGGGAAGAACCTGGTGTAAAGAGTGAGTTCTGAAGAGCAAGACATGTTGTTTCACCCTGGAGAAGTGAGAAACGCAGAAGATTCTAGGCATAGATGACTCTTGTGTAGACAGTGATTGGTTTTCTCTTCAAAATAAGTAAATGAATGAAGTAACTATTTGCAGGCACTGGCAGAAACTTTTGTGAACCTTGGAAGATGAAGCAAAGCCAGAGATGAGCAGTAACTTCCATGGGGCGGAATTATCATTGCTCACTGAATGGCTTCATTGGATAACAATCTTTGCTGATGCTTCCAAGAAGTAATTTCTATTGTGATGTTGCTGAAAATATGTAAATGCTGTAATCATAGAATAGTTAGGGCTGGAAAGGACTTTAAGATCATCTAATTCCAACCGCCCTGCCATGGGTAGGGACACCTCACACTAAACCATGGCACCAAATGCTTCATCCAACCTGGCCTTGAACACTGCCAGGGATGGAGCACTCACAACTTCCCTGGGCATCCCATTCCAGTGCTTCATCACCCTAACAGTAAAGAACTTCTTCCATATATCCAGTCTAAACTTACCCTGTTTAAGTCCCTCCCCAACATCCCTATAGGCCCCCTTCAGATACTGGAAGGCTGCTATGAAGTCTGCATGCAGCCGTCTCTTCTCCAGGCTGAACAGCCCCAACTTTCTCAGCCTGTCTTCATAAGGGAGGTTCTACAGTTCCTGATCATCCTTGTGGCCTCCTCTGGACTTGTTCCAACAGCTCCATGTCTTTTCTATGTTGAGGACACCAGAACTGCACACAATGCTCCAAGTGAGGTCTCACGAGAGCAGAGTAGAGGGGCAGGATCACCTCCCTTGACCTGCTGGTCACGCTCCTTTTGATGCAGCCCAGGATACGGTTGCTTTCTGGGCTGCAAGCGCACACTGCAGCCGGCTCATGTTCATGTTCTCATTGACCACCACCCCCAAGTCCTCTGCAGGGCTGCTCTGAATCTCTTTTCTGCCCAACCTGTACATGTGTAATAATGGAGCTGCTCTTGTTTCTGTCTTGCTGCATTTTGGAAATGTGTGAATCAGCCTTTCCACGTTTCTTACAAGTTCTTAGTAGTAAGGCTGTAATAGCACTTTGCAGAGTTTCTCTGTTGTTAACTGAAAGCAAGTACTTAAAACTAAAAACAGAGTTCAGAAAAATAAACCTCCCAAAGCACATATCTCAACATTAATGTGCAAGCTGAGCACAAGAATCAAGTACATGTTATATAGAAATATTTCCTTCTGTCTCCAGGGCTGGAGCAGTGCCTATTCAATAGAATCAGTCATCATGCAGATCAATGCCACTTTAGTCAAAGGAAAAGCCAGAGTACAGTTTGGAGCCAATAAGGTAAATATGCTGTGTTATATCTGTTACAGAAGTTCCTATTAGGCTTCCATTTCTTTGTTGACTTGTACAAAAGATGCTTAGCAACAGAATTGTCATTGCAAATATATTTGCATTTTTATTTATCTTGACATCTGGTACGTGTGTGTATTTTATTGGCAGTTAACTCTGAGTTTGTTAAATGATGAACATGGGAGGATAAAACTCTGAGATGGGAAGGGTGTGTAAGCAGTTAGACTTGCACTATCCCTGTATTGGCAAGGTGGGGAAGGAAGTGGTATCAGCACTGGGAATCAGGAGCATTTGGAATTTCCAGATCTGAGAAGGGCTGTAGATGACAGTCTGGCTGCCAGGATTGCATAAGCTGATATTAAGGAGTTCTCCTCCTTTAGCTGGCCCAAACACCTGCAAAATTTCATGAGAGTGAAAAATAATACCATGCAAATCTGAGGTAGCCATTTAGCATTAATGAAAATCACAATTCAGTTCAAGTGGGCGTGCTGGTAATGGGCCATAGCTTAAAACACTTTGAAGTACGAAATGCTGTTTTCAAAGGATATTTAAGTGAATGAAACTGTCACTTGGATGCTAGTTCTTAAGCACTCATCCAAGGTCAGTGACCTGGGTAACTAAGATGTAAAAGTTTATGGTCACCATTCTGTCTAACACAGTAACTGGTCAACTGAACAAGGCACATTGCCTGAAGCCTTCATTCCAGTTGCTCAGGTTCTTAACCTTCTCATAGAGGGACCTTTCCAGCAGTCAGGGTGTACAAATTACTGCTATTATGATGGAAGGAAAATGAGAAAATAAGGGTATTTGTTTTGAAAATCTTGTACTTTAAATCCAGGAATGTTGTAACACTGTGCATGGTTTTTAATTGTAAGTCTGATGCAGAGTTTCTTTGTAAAACTGTTTTTAAGTCTCACGTGTCTGGCTGCCAGTTTTTTATGTTAGTTTTTTCTCTTTTCAGAATCAATATAACCTAGCAAGAGCACAGCAGTCCTATAAGTCACTAGTACAAATACATGAGAAAAATGGTATGTACATTCTTTTGTTTTTTGTTCTTCTCTGCACAGCAACCTGGGGATTGATATTTGGTTTCAGTAAAACTTCTAAGTGCCAGAGTGTCTTATGTTGGCTTGGGAAGAACATAAATTGTGTTTCCTTTTCATCTTGCACTAGGAAGACAACAGTGCTTAAAGTAACTTGACTAACAACCATTACAACTTTTCCAGCTTATGTGGATGTTCCATGTGTTCCTACTGTCTTTTGAAAGGTGGTTCAATTCCATTTTCAGCCAGCTGATCTGGGAACATTATTGTTACTGGAGATTTCAGAGTGTCTTAGTGAAGTGTCTGCTGGAGGTTTACCTCTTTCCCTGAAGGGGTTTGTTTCAATGTGGCAAGACCTTGCAGTAATCATTAAGGAAGAGATAAAGTGGAAAGGAAGACCAGAGGTTTAAGAAAATAGAAAAAGTCCATGTCAAGTGCACTGGCTAGAAAACTGTCCAATAGAAATGGGAGACACATTTATTGTTCTATTTAAAGCCAGTTTACAGTCTCTAAGCTGCATGAAACAAGTGTTCAAATGCTTCAGGTATAATTGTGTTCATTGTGCCAGGATGAGGAGACAACAAATGACCTGAGGCTTTAAAAGGTTTGAGTGACTGACATGTTATGTAAAAGTGGTCAGTAGAAGTGGTACCCTAGTGTCGTGGCAAGGAAGTTAGTCCACTTACCGCTTCCGTGATGTTCTGTGGTCCAGGTTGGACACAGTGTCTTCTGGGAATTGGTGTTACTGTGAACATGAGTGTATTTCAGTGTGGTTGGAGCAAGCACCTCGGGTTCCCTACCTCTAAAGTTGAACATAATGCCTTCTCTGCAAGGGGGAGGAAGATCAAAGATGACAACTTTAAAACGCTTTCCAATTTTATGGTTTTCTGATTTTGCCATTAACCAACCCTTTTGCTTTTTTAGTTCACTACAAAAGCCAGCATGGCGCTCTCTTTACTTCTAACTATGTGCTAGGCTACAGTAAATACTACCATGTCACAAGCTGTACACAAAGCATCCACAGCATTTATAGCTGCTGTAAGAAGTGTATTTTTGCTCCCTGCTCTCTGGGACAAAATAAATAGGCCGTTTATTCACTGTACAAAAAATCAAGAGGAATTTTTACAGTAGTGGCTGGAAGAATTAAGATTGGAGATCTGGAGGTGACTAAAAAAAACCCACCCCTATGCACATTTGTTCAGGTGTGATTCAACTGCTGAAGATGGCAAATCCAATCAGGAGACAAGTTGATTCAACTGACATTTTTGAGCTACTGCAAGACTTACAGAAGTAGGATAAGCCATTCAAATGCTTGTATGCACCTAGCTGTCAGTGAGGGAGGTGGGATTTATAGATACATATCCCAGTGCAGTCATGTTTGTATGTCTGTGCGTTAAATGGCTGGAAGACTTGGGAGTTTACCTTTATTTCATTTGGTTTTGTTATAGCAATGTTCTTTCTCAACAGCTTCCCCTGTTGATGTCCAGCTTGTCCACCTTGGGATAGCTGCTGCCACAAAAAACCCAAACTCGGAAAGATTAATTTTTCCCACCCAAATACTGGGTGTGATCCTGGAATACATCACGTGCTTTATGTCCCACTGCAGACCACTAGCATTTTGGGTACTGGATCTTGCTGAGCTGGCCTTCTTAGGGAGGGAAGGAGCTAGACTTCCATCTCCCAGAACCTGAGTATAAGACTGTCCTGACATAGCAATATCAGTACCTAATGCATGTCTCTGTTCTTTGCAGGCTGGTACACTCCTCCAAAAGAAGATGGTTAACGTTGAGGACTGTTGTATACATGGACCAATGTCAACAAAACAAGCTCTTTTTTATGTTGTCCAACACACAGACTCAAGCTACGAGTGCCCCTATAACAGCTGTACTGAAGACTTTAGCTATTAGATAAGTTAGTGGATAATCTGTCAACTGACACGTAAAGTATAAGTTACAGCCTTACCATTCCGCTCTTCTTAGGTATCTGGACTGAGCAGTTTGGATCTTTACCGCATTTGTTCTTATGGATTCAGCATATTTGGGCCATGCCCTCCCTTCTCCCTTTTTTATTTGAAAGCATAAGCTCCCTCCAGCAGGCTACTGAGTTACTAAAGATCATTCAATAGGAGTGAGTTGTTCAACACACTTTTGAGTATTTCTTACCTTTTGCAAAATGCAGACTGCAGAGACTTGCATTGTATTGTTTTCTTTTAAAGCCAAGAAGTTTAATACCTTTGTTTAATACTGTTTTAGGAGATGTCAGGTCTGGCAAATCACGGTAGGGTTTTGTTTTGGTTTTTTT
>NDXB01020259.1:0-39390 GCA_002631895.1 Agapornis roseicollis | reverse complement strand
GTTTTTTTTTTTTTTTTTCCTGGTCTAAAATGACAGCATTTGTAGTATTTCCAAATTAATGATATAGGAAGAACACATGTATGTTAAGTCATTAAACATTTTTCGTGGCTGTATGAGAATATGAACTGTTTTTTGGAAGAGATGCTCTTTGTTTAGATTATGTTAATTTTTTTCTTTTTTTCTTTTTTCTTTTTTTTTTTTCTTTATTATTTTTTTTGAAGCAGAGCAAGGCTGTGCCAATAAAACCTTGTAACTAGTCACTTCCACTGGGGCATCAGAACTTGCTGAGCTGTTCCTGCTACTTGTTGGCTCAAGCTCCTTAACAAGAAGAGCCGCAGTATGAAGCTTGAAGTTATTTAAAATACTAAAAAGAAAGAACCTTTTTAGGTGTTCCATTTTATTAACGGGTTGTTGCAATCATTTGTAAACTAATGAACTTATGAAAGTGATTGGCACAAATCAGACATCAAAGTCCTTGGATGAAAATTTTTATATAAAAGCTGAAAGTACAAAAACGTGTATCCTGAGTCAAAGGTTTAAGAAACGTTGCCATAGTCATGACAGTGGTTTTGTGATGGAGAGGCAAATGGGAACTGCTGGTTCTTTATTAGGAAACGAATCTGGGTCTGTGTAATTACAGTATATTTCATTGCCTTAACTAAATCGATTCTATTTTGGTTGTAGTACTAGTCCTTGGCTCCCCTGCGGGGCCGCACCATGAGTTAAGCACTCTCTCGAAGCGCAGACGCATGTTTCTGTTCTGTTTTCAGTTGACTATCACCCCTGTGCTCTCTCTCCTCCGCCAGGCACCCGCAGCTCCCTGGGCGTTTGCTCCCACATCCAGTTTTTAGCTGGAAAGAGAGGATGGGAGAGGTTTGGCCCCGCATCCAGCCCGCGCGGCTGCCGCGGTGCACTGCGTGCCGCGCTGCCGCGGTACGGGGGGCCAGAGCCGGCCCCGGGATGCGGTTCCGTTTCTCCCGGCGGAGGGCCCTGGCAATGTACAGTAATTTGTAAACTTGCATCAAGTTTATGAATAAAAACCATTTTACGATGTGCGCTGGGTCCGTGTTGCTCTCTCTGTGTGTGGTGAGGAGCCCTCGCGTCCTCCCCGCCGCTAGGCGGCGGTAGTGGGGCTGCTCCTGCTGTCCCCGCCTCCTTGTGGCCGGAAGTCCGCCAGGGACCTCCGGGAAGGGGAGGCGGTGGGGGCCCGAGGCGCTGCTATGGAGGCCGCAAAGGGAGGGTTCGTCCTCAGCAACCTGGCCGAGGTGGTGGAGCGCGTCCTCTCCTTCCTGCCCACCAAGGCGCTGCTGCGCGCCGCTTGGTAAGGAGCTGGGGCTCGAGGGGAGGGGAAGGGGGGTGTGTGGTGTGAGTAGTGCCGTGAGCGAGGGGCGGCCCCGCTGACCGCGGTGCTGGTGTTGTTGGCAGCGTGTGCCGGCTGTGGAGGGAGTGCGCCCGGCGGATCCTGCGGGCACGGCAGCGCCTCGCATGGGTGTCGGCGATGGAGCCGGGCCCCGCCGACAGCCACGCGCTGGTGCGCGCCATGGCCCGGGAGCTCGAGGTGGGTCCGCGCGCGCGGGGCTCGCGCCAAGAGGTGGGGGTGTTCCCGCCTCAAGGGGGGAGGGGGGTTGTTCCCTCAAGCCCTTCTCTCGCCTGGGGAGCTGCCGGGTCCCGGCCTGCGGAGCGGGCGCTGGGTGAGCAGCCCGCAGCCTCCTGCTCTTCCTCCTCCTCTCTCCTTACAGAAGGTGCATGTGCTGCCCCAGACCGTGCTCTACATCGCCGATGCGGAAACCTTCAGCGGGCATGAGGAGTGTCACGAGCAGAAGAAAGGTAACTCGCTCCCCCCCCACCTTCCAGAAATGCTTGAGGTGCGCACAGAGGAAAGCCAGCTGAAAGGAATGCCCTGAGTTACTCTCCCGTGTAACAAGTGATCTTAACCTGCACCAGGGCAGGTTTAGGTGGAGCTGAGGAACAGTTCCTTCCCCACAGGGTGCTCAGGCATTGGAACAGGNTGGGTCCGCGCGCGCGGGGCTCGCGCCAAGAGGTGGGGGTGTTCCCGCCTCAAGGGGGGAGGGGGGTTGTTCCCTCAAGCCCTTCTCTCGCCTGGGGAGCTGCCGGGTCCCGGCCTGCGGAGCGGGCGCTGGGTGAGCAGCCCGCAGCCTCCTGCTCTTCCTCCTCCTCTCTCCTTACAGAAGGTGCATGTGCTGCCCCAGACCGTGCTCTACATCGCCGATGCGGAAACCTTCAGCGGGCATGAGGAGTGTCACGAGCAGAAGAAAGGTAACTCGCTCCCCCCCCACCTTCCAGAAATGCTTGAGGTGCGCACAGAGGAAAGCCAGCTGAAAGGAATGCCCTGAGTTACTCTCCCGTGTAACAAGTGATCTTAACCTGCACCAGGGCAGGTTTAGGTGGAGCTGAGGAACAGTTCCTTCCCCACAGGGTGCTCAGGCATTGAAACAGGCTGCCCAGGGCAGGGCTGCAGGCACTGACCCTGCAAGTGTTCACACACCGTGGAGATGAGGCCTCAGTGCCATGGGGCAGGGGTGGCCTTGGCAGGGCTGGGAACGGTTGAATTGGATGAGCTTAAAGGGCTTTTCTAGCCTGGTTGATTCTGTGATTCTGAGTTTGAATTTCTGGGGAAAGGAGGTATGTTGATAAATCTTCAACCACGTAGTATTGCACTCGCATGAAGCATATCTCATGTTTTGTTGTGTAGACGAGTTCCTTTCCCACTCTCTGGGGGATACAGGTTGTGTTTGCCAGGAGCCCTGTGCTCCTGCTGGTTAGTACAGGTTTGCCATGTTGTTAATGGGACAGCCACTGATGGGGGCAGCATGGGACTGCTGCAGGGTTTGTCTCAGTACCCGTCAGAACAATTCACTTTCATTTCTTTCTGCCTATTCTCTTTTAACAGCCCGGAAAAGGAACAGTAAGGAAACAGCAATTGCACTTGAAAAATTGTTGCCAAAGCGATGTCAGGTCCTGGGACTGGTCACTCCGGGGATTGTAGGTAGGAAGAAGATGTGTGATTCTGTGAGAGAGCAGTTTGAAGGTGTTTGGTGTATCACAGCTTTCTGCCAGGTTCTCTTTATCACAGTTTTCTCTGCTTTTGAAAGCATAGTCCTAAGCTGATGGAGAGTTCTCACTTTGATATCCACATTCTGCTCCCACCTCAGTCAGTGCTAGCTTTGGATTTTAAGGAGGTCACAGGGTTGCTGTTAAGTCACACGGAGCTTAAATTCTTACTTTGTCTGATGCCATTCTAATTAAAAGGGTTGATTTAATTGAGCAGCCGCCTTACTGCTGGCACCTTAATGCAATAGTTGGGTGTTTCTTGGATTTTTCTGTATTTTTCAGTTTTGTATGTTGTGATTAATCATATGGGACATTCTTGGTATGCACCCTGTATTATGGTCTAACAGAGGGCATACTCAGTAACTCTGGACAATTCACAGCCTCCTGTGGCAGTCTGTTTTCTACTGTTTCACTTTTTTATCATTACAAAGTTTTCTCTTAGTTTCTCATTTCAGATTCTCTTCCCACAGCATACATAGGGTGTTTGATTATTGTTACTAGCATAATTCAGTAATATGCTCCCAGTATTTGTGTCAGTTTGCTCTACATTGTCATCACGTGTTTGTGTGTTAAAAATCTACGTGTGCTTGCATGCCTGCAGAAGTTGGCAGGGAGGCCTTAGACAGCTGTATTGTACAGTGCTTGTTTTCTAACTGCTGTATATTTGCTGTGGCTGGGGGAAATGTCCACATGTATCTGTGTCTCCGTGTTTGAAATGACTTGAGCACAATCTAGAGCCAGCAGGACTCCTGCATGCTTCATCTTTCCAAAGCATCAACAAAAAAAATCACACCAGTTGTTAATTGGGTATGTTGCTATGGAAATAAGCTGTCATATTTTACATCACCTAAGCTGTTCTGCCTCTTAATCTGTTTTAGTGTACATGACAGTATTAGAATCACTCAACACAAGATGTCTGCTTTTGTGTCTTTGTAGTTACCCCGATGGGTTCAAGCAGCAATCAGCCTCAAGAAATCGAAGAGGGTGAAGCTGGGTTTGCTTTGTTGTTTCCCAAAATTGATGGGGTGAAAATTCATACCTTCCATTTTTCTAAAGATGTGAAGAACAGGGTCTTTGATGAAAGTAAATTTGCTGAAGCAGGTATATTCTCTTTATTTGGGCTGTTCTGAATTACTGTATTCCTCTTTAGGGTGCCACTGTGGAGTTACAGGTGGAACCAACAGCTTCTGTGCTAACTTCATTCATAGAGCAGTATGTAGGGCTGCAGCTGGTAATTATGTGTTGGTGTTCTTCCCATTCTGTGGAGCATTAAGGTCAAGTTACCCTGAGTACTGATCTTGGATTACCTCACTTAGCTTTCCAGCAGAGCTGTTAAGTTTTCAACAGTCTCTAGTTAGTAGAAAATAGTGATGAATGAGTCCCTCCCCTTAGGAATGATTCCTGTCATTACAGTTTAGAAACGAGTAGGGAGAAGCTGCTTCTCTTCTCTGAAACAACTTTGCATTTAGGTCATTTGGTGGTGTAGCAAAGAAAGACAGAACAAAGGGCAGCATAGTTAAATAAATTCCTCACATTGTGTCCTTAGCAGGGTTTGTCATTTATGAAAAATAATACAATGAGGGTTTCTTAAGTCTTCAAGGGATCTGGCAGTTTCTACCTTGGGGTAAGCAACGGTCTGATGTGTGTAATTTAGTTCTCAGGTAAAGATATTTACTGTGTTGTGGTGGTTCTTGAATAATGTATAAACATGTGGTAAAGAAGCGGAAAGCTTTAGGAAGCAGATGTAGTTGTTTTTCCTTGCTAGATTCTGTTCAGAAATTCTCACTTAGGTCAGGAATGCAGCCCAGCTCCTGAATGCTGGGGCAGTTTCTATCTTGCTTTGAAAACTGCAGCAGTGAAAGGCCATTACTAAGGTGTGATGTACTGGGGAGAGGCTGGGATGGTTGGCTTCAGGGGGCAGTATTTAAAAATAGTAAGAGGATTGGTGCTTGTGGTTTTGTTTGTAGGTCTGAAGAATAACCCAGATCTCCGGGTGGTTCTTCTGTTTGGCTACAACTCCTGGAAGCCTGGAGCTACCCGATTTCTTCATCAAATAGTCAATCCTTTGAATGAAAAAAGTATCATCCTGGCTGGGGGACAAGTGGAGAGCTTTACATCATTGACCTCTGAGAAGTAGGTATCTTTTTCAAGGTAAATTGTAAATATTTATGTTGGAAGAAACACTCCAAAAGCCATAGCCATTTAGTTATGTCATATTAGAAATGTCCATTAACAGCAGTAAAATGATTAGTTTTTGTGAGAGGCGGAGTCTAGCTGCTACACTGTCATATAGCTGGAAACTTTGTATTGCAAACAGGATTCTGGAAAGGCAGCTATGAGGAACTCCTGGCAAAGGAGATTGCCAGCTTCAGCTGGCCTCTGCGTATCACTCGTTACAGAGACCATTCATGTGAACATTTTGTTTCTCCATCAACCTGTGTTTGGTGTGCTCCAGGAGCACACCTAATATGCCACCCCTGCCGAAGGACATAGCACTCACAGCACCCAGCTAGATCTCATCCAGTTTAAACCCTTTCCTTTGCCAGGATCTCTGCAGGGCAGATTTGGGCTTCCATTGCTGCAGCTGCTCTGCTGCACAGAGTGAGCCCTTCGTGCCATCTGATGTGCTGGTGCATCCTCACTGGAGTGCCCAGTGCTGGGGCATGCAGTGCAGACACTGCCACAGGCTCCTCTCATGCCAGCCTAGATCTGGACTCCATAGCAATATCAACCTTTTTCTTGCATCTGATTTATGCTGTCTGCAGCATTACTTCAGTTAAGAGAGCTGGCTGTATATTCAATTAAAGCATAAGTAGGTAACTGATAAACTAGTGTGTCCTGCCTAACCAGGCAGATTTAAAGCAATGTGAATCTGAAGCCATTACTGACTGCTGCCCTGGATTGGTATGTAAATGCTGAGTATCTTTGTGTCTGAAGTTTAGCTATTAATTTAGTTTGAATTGGAGAGCTGCAGCATACATAAACTGCTGAATTTGGCATGTATTTGAAAGGTAGGCATATGCTTAATCCTTAGTAATAGATGTGAAAATTTTTCCTTGTGAGAAGATATTAAATAGGGGAGGAAAAAAAAACTTCCAAACTTAAAGGTGTTGACTTGTTTTGTAACTGTGTGGCTTTCAGCATCCCTAGAATGTTGGTCTTCTTTGAAACCTGCTTCTGCCACAGCAGGACTTTATTCAGGTTCAAGTGGTCTCCCGGAATCTTCTCTAACTCAGTGCCTATTGCCTTTCAGTAACAATGCCCAGCCTGGCGATGCCTGCGGTGTGGTTGGGCTGGCTTTCAGCGGTCCCCAGATCCAGAGTGCCACTGTTCTGTTAGACCAGGATGTAGCTGATGAGAGGACAGCAGAAGCCGCCATGCAGCGTCTCAAAGCAGCAAATATCCCTGAGCATAACACCATTGGCTTCATGTTCGCGTGTGTTGGCAGAGGATATCGGTATTATAAAACCAAAAGGAATATGGAAGCAGATGCATTTAGGAAGTTTTTTCCAAATGTTCCCCTCTTTGGCTTTTTTGGACATGGGGAAATAGGATGTGATCGAATAGTTACTGGGAATTTTGTATTAAGAGAATGTAATGACATAAAGGATAACCTGCTTCATGGCTACACTACCGTTATGACTCTTATTCATCTTGGGTCAACTAAAGCAAACCAAGCATAAATATGTTTTTAATGTTTCAGTGAGCTGTTTGTTTCACTCCAGAAAGCTGAGAAGTGTGGAAGAGTGGACATCTTGCAGGCAAAGCCCCTTCCAGAACGTAAACTTCTTTTTGGTAATATTATCAAATCTTGTAGTTGGAATAGAGTTTAATATAAGATACCTGTGAGAAAGCTTTGCATTTTGTGTACGCATCAGAATTGCAGGCCAGTTGTATTTGATGGAATTCTGCAATTGAAGAAAGCCTCTTTCTTCCCAAGTGGAGATGGTTTGCACAAATGGCAGTTGGAGTCCAAGTACAACATGTAGAATGAAATGGTACCTTGATGTGCTCTATTTATGTATGTAAAACAGTCCAGAAAAACTGCTGCTGCACTCTGAAATATTGATGCACAGAACGCACCATTTCTTGGATTTTTTTTGCAAGACAGATGCACCACCTGCCCAGAATCCTATTTACAAACCCAGATGGTTTTATTAGATAAAATGAATGAAAATCTTTAGAGGAAAATAACAAAGTGCTCATTAAATAAAGATGAAACTACCTAAAAGTACCTTGCCCTCTATTCTTAGAGAAAAAACTCTGATTTAAGGAGATATTCTCCAGTTACAAGCTCAGCTTGTCTCACCATCTTGAACTGAATTTCAGTTGTCTTAAATAGCTGGTTTAGAATAATGTCTGATACTCTGTGTACCAGCAGTTTCAGTCATGGTGTATTTAATTTTATACAATCAAAATGTACTGGTTGCCTTCCAGATTCTCTTGTGGTGTGATGCTCTCTATTACAAATCCAGAGTGCTAAAAGTTAAGACATTAAGACTACCTGATATCTTTTTTAAGTTGCTTTAAAAAGTTAGTTTACTTTGAAATTGCAGGGCATGTACCATCTGGCTCTGTTCTCTTGGTATAGAGCCTTTAAACAAGACTTCTGCTTTTCCATGTTCTTCCTGTGCTTTTACACCAGGTTTGATTGCTGCAGCTGGAATGCAGTATTGCAGAGTTCAAGTGAGTAGATTTCATTATAGTGTTACTACAGCTAATAATATATTTGGTTTTTCATTCTTTTCTCTCTTATTTTCACTTACTAGTAGAGTTAGATGAAAATAAGATACGTTCCACCACACACAGTCTGTTCCAGATTGGGCAACTGGCCCCTTCTCAGCATAGTAAAAAGAAAGTACTTAGCTGATGTTGTACAACAAAATAACAGTATTTTTCTTTAGCTGTAGCAAGTAAGACCTCAGCTGGCAATTTTTTGCCCATATGAAGTTAAAACTTTCCCTGATGCTGGCCCGAGGAGCTAAGGTAGAAGCCTGTCTGTCCTGAGAGTTGCCTTCAGTGGGTGCTGAGCACAGGCAGCACTTTCCCATGGCTAAGTTGATGATATTTAGGGTTTTTTTAATTAGAAGACAGAGAATGAGATGTGAATTCCCAGTGGACTCCTAGGGGTAGGAGATTAGTAAGTGTGGGTGTGAGTTGGAAAATGTTCAGTTGCTGCATTTAGTAGGAAGGGTATTTGGAAATGGAGTATGCTTGAGTTTTAGGAGAAGCCTCTCAATGGGAGGTGGATACATGGTTTTTTTAGCATAGCTGGGATGTAATGTCCGGCCCTTTCTATCTACATAAGCTATGTGTTTAACAGGATTCTGCTTGCTGTCAGCAATGAGTTCAGGTTAGTCAGCATCACTACTAATGTAAGCCAATGAATTTTAACTAACTTTTTGTAGTAGTACAAGTAGGTCAAGTATGATCAACCATGTGTCCTGAACAACAGTGCAAAACACATCCAGAAGTGTCTGAAGAGGCAGATGGTGAGCTCCAGCAATGGTGCAGTGAAACAGGCAATGATAGTTTGGCTTGAAAGGACTGATCATCAGCAAGGTCCTGTGGCCTCCCAGTCCTGTAGCTGAGGACACTTAAGAGGTAAACAGATAGTACAGAAAAGATGCTGGGTGGTGGGGAACTCCAAGAGCCTGCACCAGAGACCCAGATCACCTCCTCAGTCTTAGGCAGTGGGGAAGCTGTAGGGACCCCAGAACCATGCACTGCAGGGCTGGAACTGCTATGCTGTGCCTCCCAGACTGCGTCATGTCCTCCAAGTGACAGGGAAGTAATGTAATTAATAAAATTGCAACATCTGTGATTAAAGTGTTTCGTTATTCAAATTCTTTTTGCCTTCACACTGTCATTTGCAATTCAACCACCACAACTGACTGAAAGCAAAATATATTTGCTTAAAGGGTGCATATATCAAAAGGCAGAGCTTTGAACCAATAGAACATTTTTCAGTGCAATAATTTATACCTTTAACATTCAAAAAATAACCATGAGGTTTTAAAGTGGACAAAACAAGTTAAATGAATATTCAGCAATTGAGGCAAACGTGAATAGTGGGACTGTTCTAAAGATGATTGTCTGCAGTTACAGTGCTGATGGTAGAATGTTTCCACAAAGAGAAAATAATCCCTAAGTGACAACAACTGGATTTTGTTAAGAAAAAAAGAGAACTTTCAGTCACAAGACCTGCAGGGAGGAGTGATGGGTTTGCTGACAAAAGGTAAAAGACATTCTTTTTGCCTATATTTTGAATATGGATAATGTTTCATTGCACATTTACTTTTTTTTACACAGCATTCAACTAAATGAACTGTGTTTTTCAAAGTACGAGGAATAACAGGCAAGTGGTGTGATATATAACCTCATACTTTTATAGCCAAAACAGCAATTGCCAAACATACAACTTATTATAAATTTTATTTTATAATTACTAATCCAAATAATCCCCTATTATAGGATGTTTTGCTAATGTGCAGTTGTAAGAAAGCAAGAATAATTTGATAAAGAGGAGGCAAATGATGCTGTATTGTTACAACTGTGCTGCCAGAAAGCAATTTCAGTTAAGAACTGCAGAGATAATGAACTTGGGTTTTGTTAGTCCCTGTGCAGGTTTGTCTTGACTGCAGTAGATTTTGGAACAAACCTGATTTCAACAGATGAATGACACTGAATCGTGCCCCTGGGCTGGGAACAGTTTACCAAGACCTGTAAATATGCAGCCCAACTTTGCATTTCAGTGTACAGCAGAGAAGGCTAATAAAAATGTTAAACCTCAGACTGAATTTTGAAAACCCAAGTGGTTATATATGATTCTTAACCAATATTTAGTTAAAAGTCTACCTAGAAACTCACTTGGCATCATTGTCCCCCCTTCCTCCCTTAGTTTATTTTTGTCTGTCTAAGAATGGAGAACTTATTTCTACTAGAAGTAACTCTGTTGGCTTTCATATTTATGAAAGCTTGTTTTCATAGAATCATAGAATAGTTAGGGTTGGAAAGGACCTTAAGATCATCTAGTTCCAACCACCCTGCCATAAGCAGGGACACCTCACACTAAACCATGTCACCCAAGGCTCTGTCCAACCTGGCCTTGAACACTGCCAGGGATGGAGCACTCACAGGTTCTCTGGGCAACCCATTCCAGTGCCTCACCACCCTAACAGGAAAGAATTTCTTCCTTACATCCAATCTAAACCTCTCCTGTTTAAGTTTGAACCCATTACCCCTTGTCCTGTCACTACAGTCCCTAATGAAGAGCCCCTCCCCAGCATCCCTAGAGGCCCCCTTCAAATACTGGAAGGCTGCTATGAGGTCTCCATGCAGCATTCTCCAGGCTGAACAGCCCCAACTCTCTCAGCCTATCTTAGTATGGGAGATGCTCCAGTCCCCTGACACCCTCGTGGCCCTCCTCTGGACTTGTCCCAACAGCTCCATGTCCTTCATGTAAGACACTAACTTTCATATCATCCCAAATTCTTTGAACACCTACTCTCTGGCCAAATGAGAGAACAAGCTAAAACACGTTTGTTCAGATGCCTGCTTCTGTGTTGCTCAGTGGAATGACACAGGAAAATAACATTCGAGACCTGGAAGTTTTCATGGTTAGAAGTTACAGATAGTAAACATGTTAATTTAAATGGTCTTTTATTGGGTCTTTTATATTACAATCTTTGAGCTCTCTGCAGACATTAAGAGAACAATTATCTCCCCAGCTGTCTGATTATTTTTATTATAACGTTATGGGGAAGATTATTTTTTTTTGCTGTATGAGTGTTGTGTATCTCTAAAACACTTTCCATCTTAATACAGCTGTTGGGTTTTGTGTGCACAAAAGCAGATAAGGTAACTGCTAGGCTCTAATTCTGTTGTTAACTAAATGTTATTCAGATACAAACTCGAGCACGTTGTCATGTGCTTTATTTTTCCCAATTTTGGAGGAAACTATTGAATTTCTTACTTGAACTTTTCCCTGTTCCTAATCCCACTTCTCAGCCAGATACAGGACACAGAAGAGGCTGTTTTGGGTTAGTCCTGTGGGTGTTGTCTGGAATGTGTCTTCTGAACTACAGGCTCAAAGTTATGCAGCCAGGTAAACAGCTCACTTCTGCTGATGGTGGTGGTGTGCCTTGGGCCTGTAGCACAGTTTTAAGTTAAAATACAAGTTTGAACACTGAAATTATATTACCTAGCTACTTACATTAGAATTATTAGCAGAGAAATAGCTAATAGCTAATTGGTTTGGTTTTTTTTCAAGTGCTTTGATAATTTAGGAGGAAAAACCTTGTTCCCAAAATTGCCGTCATTACATTTCACAGCTAGATCCTCACTGAGATTAGCGGGTAGCACAGCCTTCTCGGAATGTTCTGCAGTGATTCACATCACTGAATCAGCAGCAGTCATGTCACCTTTTCATGATACATTTGCACAGCTGTAAGAGTTGGAAACAGCTTTTTTTAAAATAAGCTCATCTTAGCTGAGTTCTCAGTATGGCAACAGTGGGAGCAAACAAATCCTCCCAGAACCAGAACTCTCCTGGAATCTCCAGATAAGGTGAAAATGGCTGAATAGTTTGAGTTCTGTGACAGAGAACATGCAATATAGATTCAAATTACACAGTCCTGTTAGGAAATGCCACTCACCTACATTTTTGCAGCCCATCATTTGCCTGTACAGAAGTTGTACTCAAAATACCATCACTTACATTGATAGGACAATTTGAAAACAGTCTCTTTTAATGTGCATTGAAAAGAGTGTTCATTTTACACAAACTGACATAGAGGTGCATTTAGAAGTTGGTTGCAGTTTTAACTCGGGATGAAAACAGCAGTAGCTCCTTATTATTTAAGGTTCTGCAGCTGCAAGTTCTGTTTACACATCTTAGCTAGGTACAGAAATAATTCCTGATGAAAGGTTTTGTGGAGCATCTGTCCCAAACCATGGAACTGTGTGTGTGGCGACCAGCCTGGCAGTGTTTCATGATTTATATTTGGCACTTTGCTATCCTGAAATTGATCTCTCACGTTACGTACAGGTTATGTTGAACAGGTTACAATCCTGAGACAAGCAAACACAGACTTTGGATAAGCACAAGCAGATAATGTTACCTGCAATAATGAAAAGGGCTGGGTTTTTTTTAACATGCGTCATGCTTGGGAATTTTTGTTTGCTCATTTTCCCCCAGATAAAGCAAACAATTTATCTGGATTCTTTGCATTATTCTGTATAATCCATGATGTAGGAATATTCCACCTCTTTAAGTATATAGATGTCAAAAGAAGGCATTATAACTAGGACAGATACACTGAACACGTGCATCCTGGTAATCTAAGTAACATTGCTGGAGAATTGCAGCACAATTTAGTTCTAGGTTTTTTCCCCAACCTTATGCAGATATGTCTTCATTAATCTACCTGTGTTTAAATATCAGCATGGCGGAAATGAAAACTCTGGTCCAAACTAATACGCAGTCTTTCCAGGTTTCACTCAACGTAGCTTGATGTCCTTTAAATCTGAAAGGATGTTAATACCAAGGAAACTTGACTAAGGGTGTTCTTTTGTTTTTTTAATGTGAAAGAACTGGCTGTCCAAAGTTAAAATCATAACCACAACATCAGTTTTAGCTAAAGCTCTCCCTCTCCCTGGGCAGTTCCTTCTAGGTACATATTTCCTGACACAGGGTATGTTGAACACATAACAGCCTTAGCTGAGGGTAAGCTCAACTGCTTTCCTTTTCTGCCTGAACTCTGCTCCCATCAGAACACAACAGAAAGCAATGGCACAGACACCATATCTATTGGGATAAATTCTCTCCCCCATTTCTTCTGGGTTTGTTTTTTTTTTTCTGCAGTAAATTGTCAGGTGGTTGCACAACATTGAAGGTACCTTTAAAACAGGCAGCACTACCAAATGCACTTCCCCTTCCTGCTTAAAACTTAATATAAATCAAAAGACTACACAGCAGAGAAATACTCTTGTTTTCTTTGAACAACCATTTGTCCTCCTTTAGCCCCAGTGTTTGGCTGGGCTACTAATGAAATACCATTATATACTGAGTAACACAAAAGCAACCCATTACTTAGGTCTATAAAGGGATTTCTTGGTAGTGGCTGGCATTCCGTTCTGAAAGCCATCAAAAGATTTTTGCAATGCATTATGAAGAGATCTTTGCTACAAGATTCTGGGAGGAAAACATGATCCTCAGATATAAAAGAATTTTTGCCATAACTAATAATTGTTGTGTCATTATGTTAGTGGAGGTTCCTAGAAAATCAGTCTTTACTTCTCTCCATAACCTTTTAGCTGGTGGAGAGGTAATTTTAAAGACAAGAGGGTTTATGTTTCATGAAAACAGGAGTCAAGCAGAGAGGAGGAACCCTATTACTCATCCCTGCATATACACATAGCGCTAATTTAGACTCCAGTGATTCCATCCACAAGATTTGATCCATTGGCATTGGTGTTTCCTTAGCTTTACTGCTCACAGGACTGCTTCCTTAATTTTGTAAGCAGGAGTCACCAGAAAGTGTTGTACTCTTTTATTAAATTATATGTAATGTTGGCTACCATGTGCTTTCTGTGGCATTTGACCACCTTAAAATGAATTTGTAGCCTGATCTCATTTTGACCTGAACATCATATTCACAAAGCTTGTGTATTGAAATAATTTTAGAAGCTGAAATGTTCTTCAGTGCAATGGGTTTCAAGCAGTCTGAATTGCTAATAGTATCTGCTTCAAAGACAACAGTGTTTCATAAATCAGCTTGCATTAAAGCATGGGTTTGGTTTATTGATTCTCACTTTTTGCACAAATTGTTTCCCATCTAATGCAAACAAGCCTGGTAACAGTGAATAACTACACCATGTCTGTCTAGAAGCTGAGGGGGGGGTCTAAGAGTTTATAGAGTACATGTTTAGGCCATTTATTTCTTACATCTTCCATTAATATTTCTTTTCTGAATTTCCACTTAAGATGGCCACAAGCCTTTTCCTTCTTCAATGAACAAAGTATACCAAACACAAACAGTATGAAGTCTGAACATCTCATGATCAATAATGTATGGAAGTTGTCTAACAGCAGTCATCTCTGACTACTTTTCACTGAGGCTGTGCAAAATGCTTTAGGTAATACTGATTCTAATGTAGTTGTCAGTACTGCTACAAGTCTCCTAAGCTCTCTGTTTAACAGTGGCATGTCCCTGTGTGATGAAAAACTGCTTTCATCTTTCCTAGCCTTTAAAAGACTATTATCAGCTTTCTTCAGAGTTTGAAGAAATGTTTGAAGTCCAGGAAATAGCATATAGGATTGGTTAATTTGGAGAGAAGGTGACCTTTTAGTGCTTTATGTAACTTAATCTTTGGATCAGGTTCTCTACTTGATTTGGCGCCCTCAGTTTCTCACTTCAGATGCTGAATTATAACTTGGACTCCAACTTCTCTGCCATGAATCCTGTGAAGGTAATGTGTTTTCCTGTTTTGTTTTCTAGTAGCTATTATAATACAGATTTCACTTGGGTTTCTTACCTTATACACTGTAACAGCATGTCTTTTCTTCTCTGCCTTGCTGTGATTTTGTTTATATTGATATAAAATACCCACTAGAGCATGTAGTAGACACCCTAGGAATAGAAGCTTGTTCAACATTTTCTGTCTACTTATACTTTTATGAACCTCCAGACTCTTTATTTCAGACATAAAAAATCTGCATCCTGCATTTTCTCCTCTTTCAATTCCTGACGTTTTCTCAATTAACTTTCTCTTCCATACAACCTTAAAAATCCAATATAATGAGCTGCCAGGTAATGTGCCATTATGGAAACACTTCTGATTTGTGCTGGTTTCAACCTCCAGTGCTAAAAATGTGTTGAAAAGAGAATCATTCAATTCATATTTTCTGTGCCTCTGGCTAACCAAACAGTCCTTTTGTGTTGTCAAGGCAGAAAGAGAGGTGGACCGTGTCATTTGTCCGCTCTTTGTCTGAGTAAGGGAATCCTGTAAGGAACCAGAGAGTGGTATATAATATACTGGGATGATCAACAAATGGTTATGTGAATAAAACAACTAATCTTTAGAGAAGGCAGCACTTGTTCAGCCAAGGCACCTGTCTGGGTAATATTGTGTGATGAGTACAATCCCTGACTTCTAATATCTGAAATATAAACTGGAGAATTTAAGGTAAGGTTTAAATCTCCCTCAGTAGGGAGAATTTCAGAAGAAAGCAAGACAAAAATAAAACTGTCAAGGAAAGTGTCTTCATTAATATTAGGGACATACACCAGACAAAGGGTAAATACTCTGCCTAGGAAACTTCTTTTCACCATTACCAGTCTCTTTCCTTAATATTTTCTTTGAAATCAAATCTTGTGCCAGCAAGCTGGCCAATACATTGGAAGTGATACCTCAGCCTTGCGTTATCTTACTGTTTAATAAAAGAAAAAGTCAGAAGTATTCACCAGGAGAAAGGTACTTTCCCCCTGCCCTACATCTGGTAAGTGCATCTGAAACAAGCCAAATTCTGGACATGTATCACAGGTATAAACTATTGAATCAAGACAGTCCTCAGCTCCTCTGGGGAAATCCAGTGAAAAAGGACAATCTTATAAAATAATCAGAGTATTTCATTGTGCAAAAACTGCTCTCATTATCTCATATTATCTGTGCAGTGAAAAAAAAAGATCATTTCTTTCTTCCCATGCAGTAAAGCCCAACATTACCTCTGTGGTGTTGAGAACAGTAACTTGCCATGAAAAATCTCACAAAATGCAAAAATAAATTAGTGATTTCTGTATAATTTTATACGCCTTCAAAAATACATAGAAACTTGGGAAGTGCAACTTCTTGTATCTTAGTTTGTCTTCTGCAACATGTGAGTAAGCTTCCTATTTCAGTCTACTTTCTTCTCTCATCTTTCTTGTGACATCATCCTCTACAGTTGTTGTGTTCTTAGGGTTGCTCTGCATGTTGCTTTCCCAGCATTCTTCCACTCTAAAGCTTTACTCTGTTATTATTTCTAAAAAACAAACAAAACACATTAGAAAGAAAATGTCCTCCCCTACCTTCATTACGGAGTCCAGTTATTTAACTTTAAATGTACTCACTGATGCAGCCATTACTGCTTGGATTTTCAACCAGGTTGGCACCATACTGTGGGGAACTTGTCCTTGGAATGGAGGCTTTCCTAACCATATGAAACAAGAAAACAGATGTCAAGGAGGAAAAACCCCAAAACAACCCACACAGAGTGAAAAAGTTATCTAAGAAGAGACAAATGAATTGAATGGTGCTTACATTGGAAAAAGTGGCATGGATCTTCTGCAGTTGCTTTCAATTAATACTCAACATTTTTTAGAAGCACATATTTGAGGTAGAAAAAGAGAGACTAGAGGCAGGAACAACACTCTACTACATGGCTTCTCTCCTGAAGTTCTCAAGACCTGGTTTCTCAGGTCTTTAAGCAATTAATAGATATCACCAAAGTATTTATCATGAACTCTCTTAGCATTTGGAAGTGAAACATGACTAAGGTGTTATTTTCCACACTTCCCTGAGGAGAAACAGATCTTTTAAATAGAGCTGATCTCTTGCTGTCTCTTTCCTTTTCTTTTAATAGTAATTAGACATCTGCTCTCTTGAGAAGAGTCACGAGCTATCCTCCTTTCTGTCCAGTTTGTGTCCTGTGGTGATATACCTCCTCCACAAAGTCTGTTGTCTTGGACAGCTTAAATGGCTTTATTCCTAGACCCTGTTGTTCTGCCTGGCTGGGTTCCTGTTCATTAATATTACACTTACCTTACAGGTAATGTAGCATTTCAACAAGGACTTACAATAAGGTATAGAAATGAAATGCAGATTTATTTTTTTTTCCCTAGGGTTTTCTCTATTCCTCTAGGCTGTGGCATTCAGGTCTTTATAATGTTTTTAAACAAAAGCTAGCTTATGTGAAATCTATGCTAATCAGCTATCTTTCTTATTGTTCTCCCAGGAGCTCTTGTACAATATGTTTCTGGAGAAGGAAGGCCAGATGGACCTGTACTGATAGGTGAAATGCTTGTAGCAAAATCTGCCATTTCTTACCACAGTAACAATGTAATAGCAAGGATTTTTGCACACTTTCCTATTTTCCCCAGGTTAAAATGATAGGCTTTATCAGAGCTACTGTTTGGTGGGGGGTGTGTTTGTTTCAAGATAGAGAGTGACTAGAGCTGGATTTGCTCTGCCTCCATACACTCTGCTCTGCTAGCATGTTGTGCAGCTCCTGGGCCTAAACACACAGAAAAGCCAGCTCTAATCCAAGATATTTTTTCAGTGTTGAACAGCAAATCACTCTCACAAAATCAGTTCTGAATTAATATATATAGATATATGTGGATAAGTTTTACATTCACAATGTAAATATTTGACTATCTTCATTAAAATGAAATTGTTGGCATGATGCTGTCTTCTAGGGAATGCCAGTAGTTAGAAATAGCAATAGTTTTATGTGCTGAGCTTGTGAGGAGGGTGGCAAACAGAACTGAACATGATCTTTAAAGAGTAAATTCTCTCTTTGACAGAGAAGTGATATTTATTGCCTATGAAATAACACATTCCTGGAGAAAACATGATGAAGTAACACAGGAAGCTAATGTGCTGAACTGGTTTTCACCTTGATTTTGGGTGACAGTACTGTTCTTATTAATTCCTGCAGAATGATTGTTCTACAAGACATACCTTTGAGGACATATAAAAACTCAGTCTTTTCTTTGCAGCAACATTCCTCATCATGTTTTCAAAAAGTAAATTAAAGCTACTCAATTCACTACACAAATAATTATACTCTCTCAGCCTGAGACTAAGATAGCTCAACAGCAGCCTTTCCCTCAGTGGGTTCCCGGGGGAGGTTTAACCCAAGACTACTGTTTGTCTTTTCCAGTTTTAAGCTGCTTTTTTTCATCACCAGTCCATGACCACTTCTGCCTCTCCCCTCTCTCCATTCTCTGCTGTTCCTTTCTCTCAGAGTTTTGGTTCCTTTACCCTGTCTTCATTTTGTTCTGCTTTCCATCATTCCCACTCTCTAGCCCTTTTAAATTCTGGTTCTTCATTATCCTTGAATCTCTCTTCCCCTTGTAGGTTTGCTTTCCCAAACCATACAGTCTTGATGAATCCTAGTAAATAATCAAATACAGCATGAAATCAGCTTAACAACAGATTGTTGATGGACTGGAAAAAGGAAATCCTTGGCTGATAAAATATGTGATGACTCAGCTAAATATAAAAGGAGAAATTTCCCACTGTTCACTCAGAGTTTTTTCTGTGCAGCCCTTAAATGCACTTGCACATGCCTGGTCCTGAAATCTGCCCCAAGCAGACTGAGAGGAAGAAAGCTTAGAAAGGAAATACAGGGGGATACAAGTGATGACAGGGACAAGAAAATAGAGCACTCATCTCCTAAATTCTAAAATATTTTATGTGTAATTTTAGAGATTCCATTTCTGTACCTGAAACTCCAATTAATATCTTCCTTTTTGCATCCCTCCAGATTGCATTATTGTGTACACTAAAACTGCACTAGAATCCTCTGCTGAAAAAGCCACAGAAATGCTTATTAACACACAAAGGTGGGGGAGAAACCTCTGCTTTCTGATTCTGGATCAAGCATACTTGTTAATAAAGTGTAATAGTGAAAACCTGATAGCATGATATTTCTCTGAACATTTTTAATTTACTATATTCTTTGAAGAGGACGAGTCAAGGATGACACAGACTCAGAGCTAACCCTTACAAGTCTCAATTCCACCCTCTTCCAGAATGATATGATTGTGCTAGATCAAATTTTGGAGGAAACAATAATATTAGTGACAGCTGCTGACAACAATCCTTGTTTATAGAGCTGAATAGAGAGAAGTAGGCTCAAGCATTCACTTGAGACTTGTATGTTGGTCACTTTGGTCAAGAGATAAGGACTTTTACATGTCAAGTGTTTGTTTCTCTTACAGGTGAGTTCTCTAGCAGAAGATGATTGTGCTACATCAACCTCTGAAGCGTAAAGGTAAGACAAAACTTTTAGCCACTGATGTTCTTTTACAGAATAACAGAATGGTTTGGGTTGGAAAGGACCTTAAGATCATCCAGTTCCAACCCCCTGCCATGGTCTGGGATGTCTCACACTAGGCCAGGTTGCTCAAGGCTCTGTCCAACCTGGCCTTGAATAATGCCAGGGATGGAGCATTTATCACTTCTGTGGGCAGTCTGTGCCAGTGCCTTACCACCCTCATGGTAAAGAACTTCTTCCTGATATCTAACTTGAACTTTCCCTGTTTAAGTTTAAACCTATTACCCTTTGTCCTGTTGCTACAGTCCCTGATGAAGAATTCCTCCCCAGCATCCTTTGTAGGACTGCTTCAACTTGCTGGTCACAATTCTTTTCTTTAGTATAAAGAAGCTGAGCATGGTTTTATGAGATTTCCACAGCTAGTCTGGTACATAAGAGAGGTTCAAGGGCAACTCTGTTAAGACTGAGTTGCTGCCTTTGTGTTTCTAATAAAGAGGTTCTGCCAGTTAGGTAAAGCTCCAGTAAATTGATTTCCTATGAAGAAGTAGAGTACTTGGGGTTCATCTTCCAACTGTCTCATAAAAGACTTGCACAGGCCTGTCATTGCTGCTATTCTCAGCTTCTGTACTTTGTAATGCAAGGCTTTTTGCCTGTAAAACTCAGTAAATGTGTCTCCAGCCTTCCCCTAAGTTTACCGTATGCAGGAGGAAAGGAATCTTAACAGATTACTCTCTGAAGTCTCTGCTCACTGAAGGCTATTTTCCTCTTCTTAGAGACAAGCTTTATTTCTAAAGAAATACTCTCTGTACCTCTGTGAGACTTCAGTATTTTTTTTTTTAGTTAAAGCTGTATTCCATTCTAACAACTTTATAGTAATCTGTGAGTGTTGTTTAGCAAATCGCTGCCGTGGTGTTCCACAGCTGAGACAGAATTAATTGAACTAAAATGACCAAGAGAGGTATCCTCTGCAATGAGGGGTTTTAATACAAACTCTGTTTTATCAAATACTCTCGCTTCTAAATATATTCAGCTATGGGAAAAACTGGCATTCAGTGAGTTTCCATGACAGCAGCTGAGGTAAAACTAGACCAGCTATTCCAAAGGTCGCTCATTGAAAGGCACTGATCAAAGAGGTTGATTTAGCAATGTGATTATGGGAGAGCAAAGAACAGAATTGCAAGAAGCTCAGGGTATCAGAACCAAGGAGAAATGCAGCACAGGAGAAAGGGGAGGTGGCTGCAAGTCTGTGATAGTTAAGAACTACAGGGCCTAGTAAGTTGCCTCATAAAGACATTAACAGTATATGGCAAAATGAGCTCTTACAGAAAGTGCTGTACTCAAAAAACAAGAGGGGATGTAGGAGGTTGATTTACATACATGAATGCTGAGAGTAAGTGAAAACAGTAAGATTGTTTGGGTTTGGTATAAGTGTACTCATTTGTACAGCATCAAATGTTGACTTAATCCCAGAAAAAGCTCGTGTGTTTTCATTGAAAATCCTAATATTCCTAAAACCAAAGCTGCATCACTTGCTGTCTAGCACTGATGTTTTCTTGCTACTCAAACATGCATCATCCTGGACAAATGAGTTAGTATTCTGATTTGTTCTAGACGTTAGTTAGTTAATGAACATTTACCTGGGATTATTCTTGAGTTTGATTTTTCCTTAGCTTTCCTTTTTAAACCAGAAGTTGTAAAGGAATTGGGAGCTAATGGCCCCAGTTGGTTTGGCTGGCAATTCAGTGCAGTGGTACAGTTTCTGATCTTGAAGCACTTTAGTAATTTGCTTCTACTTCTCAATCTTTGAACAACTTAAGGGTTGACTAATGTTTTGCACTGTTAGCACTAGCTCTAGGTAGACTGTGAAAATCTCTCAGAAACAGGTATACTGCATGTCTTTTTTACAAAGCAACTGAAAGTACTAGCTTAGGAAAGACACTGAGAATACTGTAAGCCGGTAAGTAAAACATCACAAGCAACAAGTTGAATCATCCACATTAATTATGCTGAATAACCATACAAACCTTATGGATAATTCATTACATACTTTTACATTCAAATAATTAGTACATGATTACCAGAAGAAATTTCTACTTGATTAAATAGCTTCAGCACTCTGAAGCACTTTTACCTGCAAAGGAAGTAGAATGCTCCAATTACAAGAACTCCTAGAAGAAGCAGTGAAGCCAAGAAAGCTGCGAACAGGTCACCTTTAGCTTGGGACTTGATGCTGGGCAGCAAAACTTCCTCACAGCGGGCTCCTGTATAATTCTCAATACACCTGGGAAACCAAGTTTTATTGGGATTAGATGGTAACTTGTCATCTAATAGGAAAAGCACAAAGGCTTCTTTTGGTCTTAAGGGGGGAGAGAACTTGTTACAGCATAATACAAGGTCTGTATTTGCTTCACAGCAAGTTTTCTTATGAAATTTCTACCCACCTCTCTTTTCTGGAACAAAGGAAAAGGGAATGTTGGGCATCAAGTTTACATTCTGATCTGTACTGTATTTATATCTCTAAGCCATATCTTTCTTAATATGTTCATTGGATCAGCAATATGCTTCACAATGGTGTACCTGGCAGTTACATCTGCCTCCTCCACTGGCAATTTTAATTAAATCAAATCCAGCTCTTCACTATTGACTGTGTCATCCCACTGATTCTCATGCAGTGGTCATGCTTTCTTTTCCCTCTTTCATGTAACTTCCTAGCTTTCTTTTGGGGAGAGCTAGTACTGTCAGCTAAATAGATCAAGGAAATAGCAATTCATTGAGACACAGTACACATTAAATTGCTAAAGTAGTTTATGCAGTGTAATAATTTATGCCAGAATATGTTACATGCTTGGTGAATGACTCTGTCTTGCAGAGATGTAGCTGAAAGTCTTCTCTACGATGCTTATGTATGAATATTTCTTCTGAAGGAGGATTAAAATGAATATTTTGCCATGGTAAAATGGTGTCATATTTTATTAAAAATAAAATTAATGACTTAGTGATTCAGGTAGAGTCAAAAATAGATAGGTTGAAGTAAAATAATCATAAAATTGTTTAGGTTGGAAAAGACTTTTAAGATGATTAAGTCCAACCATTAACCCAGCACTGCCAAGTTCACCACTAAACCACATCCTTAAGTGCCACATTTTCATGTCTTTTAAATATCTCCAGGGATGGTGACTCAGCCACTTCCCTGGGCCAGCCAGTCTTCATTTGTCTTACATTTTGCTCTTATTCTTCTATGTTTTCTTAAGGAATTTATAGCATTACAGAAAATGGGAAGCACTTCATTCAGTAACTACATTCTCCATATATCCTTTGTGTATGTAAATTTGCTTCTCTCTATTTGTATTGCTAAAGATCTTGCTTTTTCTTGCTATTTCTGGCACTGAAGTCATAATAATCAGTGACATAAGCAATTGCATTGGCAGCTGCAAGGTATAATTTCAGATGAGGGATAAGAAGGTGGAGTGGGGAGGAACTGCCAAAGAAGAAGAAAGATGTCTAGCATATCTAAATAAGAGAAAGGCATCACCGTGAGCATACCAACATGCATGCTTGATGTGGCTCCCAGCACTGCTTCCAGTACATTGACCACTATCTCAGTACTACTGGTCTAAACTATTACACGGAAAATTACTACCATTTCTTTTTGAAAGTAAAATAGAAGATTTAGACACTAGTTAAAAAAGAGGTAATTATCATCATATATTAGAGCTGTGCAAGTGATCAAAAAGCCACCATTTGCGAAGGATGATGTGAGACTGTTCAGAGTTACTATATTTGACTGCTGGGAGAAGGAAGGGTAGGCAGACTGCTCTGATTGCTGGAGATAATGTTCCAGATATTTACTGTAGGTATAGTGGCATTTCAGTGGCCTATTTCTGAAATAGTGTAGAATATTTTAAGAATAGAAGTGTGGTTTGAGTGGGGCATTGTTCTCTGGCAAGCAAGAGAGAAATGCTTTGGAGAGCCGAACAGGATAACAGGGACAGAAAATGGAATATAAAATTCATGGAAGTATTCTTGAATACCAATGAAAACTGGAGAATAATGCAAGTCTAAAATGATACAGGAAGAAAAAATAAATAGGTTTTGGTATCAGATTAAGGTTTATGGAAAAGTCTAGAGAATGAGTGTAAAGGATAAGTCAGTAGCCTAAGAGAAAACTGAAGCAAGAGGAAGAAAAGGCAGTCCTTCTGGCTGGAGAGAATTGCATATAGGATTAGGTAGAAGGTCAGGCTTAGAGAACTGTTGTGATACGTGAGTTGGCATGAGCAGTGCATGGAAGCTATATTCATGTCCTGGTAAAAACCACAGGAAAAACTGGGTATGTGGTGACAGTGTAGCAAAAAGGTCACTGAGATTGTAGCCACTTTCTACTGAACAAAAAATAGAAGCAGATGTTTAAGGTAGTCACAAGTCTTTGAGAGCGAAAGAAGCCACAAGGCCTAAGACTGTAAAATGGAAAGTATAGCCAGTATGAATCCAAGGTTATAGCAAACAGGAAAAGACCCATACTAAAGAAGAACATACAAAACTTAAATGTTCCGAGTGCTGAACATATTAGTTCTTCCTGGATGTAACGAAAAAGAGTTCTGGAACCATGTTTTCCATGACTTGCCAGTCCAATAGTATCTGACTGTGTGCAATGGATTAGGGATTACAGCTACTTTCTTTAGGCTGACCTGTTGACATGTTTGCTGAAAGTGATTGCATGCTATGTAGAAAATACTTTCATGTAACCTGAAAATGATGGAGGTTTGCATAGAAATGGGAAAATTGAAATGAGCTGTCTCTTGGTAACATTTAAACAAAATCTTAGCTAATATGACCCTACCAACAGGCTCTGCTACAGTATGGGCATTTCTGAAAATCCAGGTGTTCAGATATTCGTTATGAAGTCATTAATGCTGATGTATGAACAGGGGAAGTACTATGTTCAATGTAGAAGCAGCTGATGGATTAAGACAAGTGAAAAAGGGAAAGGTTTCTACTGTAAGTCCTTTCCTAAAACCAGTGGGAAAGAAACTAAGCAGAGTTCAGTAGTTAGCAGTGGAACTCATTTATCCTGTTGCATTAGCAGAGCTCTAATAATTTCAGTGGAGTTACAGTCACAATGACTGTAAGCAAGACAGAAAAGCAGTCTCTAACAAGCAACTGGGCTGTAAACATAATCCATACTGATGATATCTATAGAATGTCTCATAGAGGCAGTCAGTCTTACTATACACAGTATTAAAAGTAATAGCAGCTCATAGTTTATCTTGTTTAGAATGGATGCCAGAAAGCAGAGCACACGTTAACCATGACACACTTGCACTTGTTAATGTGGCAGGCAACTGTGCTTCTGAACTTGAATGAATGAGTGCAAAAACCAGAAGCCTCCTTCTAGGCTATAGTAAGGCGAAGTTGTGCTAATCTGAGTCATCTGGCCACTAGGCCAGGTATTGCACAACATCTGCATGTTGTTAGCCTCCTGTTTCAGCACATGCTGCCTGTTGGCTTAGAAGGAACTGTGTGGCATTCCGAAGCTGATTTCTAAAATGGAATAAAGGTCTTCCCTCCTCTAGGAAATTTCAATTTATTGTTCAGTCAGATTTGAAAGACGACAGCCTCCAATGTTTGAGGTAAAGCTATGAGACTAGAAACTCCCATTCTCAGATAGCATCCAGATTTCTGCTTTCCTAGGTGCCTGCGCACACCCACCTCTTGTCAGATGAGATGAGCCAGCCTTAACTGTTGTATACAAAAGTATGATAGGGGCTGTGCTGGAGACAAAACAGTAACATAATGCACATAAAGAAATCCACAGAATCTTTGAACATACTACCTTTATCAGCATCAATGCAAGAATAGGGTGTCAGGAGGTGACCAGTGCGTCTGCAATTATATTGATCCTTTACAATCTGATCAATAATTAAAATGTAAGTATAATAGCCCTTCAATAACACAAGGCATTACTGCTGTCTCATTTGCAGATACGGTTCATGAGACAGGGCAACTATCTGATTTAGGTAAGAAGGTTTCTTTCTCTTGCAGACTCTGAAGTGGGTGTCATAGGCGAGTATCTGACAGACTTTAAACATGGAAGTAGGATTTGAGTCAAACATGCACTCAGACTCCCGTTGCTTAAGACTGTACTATGAGAGTCTTGATTTTAGTTTTCAGTTAGTCTTCCTTTAGTCAGGAAAAACCTGGATGCTTTTTGGTATAAAAATTATTTGCATGTAAATATAAAGCTCTAAACAGAAGAAGACAACTGAAAAATTATCTGCTTGTCAAAGCAATTCAGATTACATGGCTGAGAACTTCAAAATCACCATAATCTTCCATCTGTAGCAGGCTCCTAAAAATAATCCTATTCCATACACTTATAAGGGCATCATGTATGTGCTTGCTATCTTTTTCATAGCAAGTATGAAAAGGAATTTAAAGCCAAAGTGAATAAGCAATGGCAAAGTTAATTGGAAGCCCTAAGCAGCCTTTAAAAAAGTTTTCTGTTCAGAGGAGTTTCAAAACTGTTACTCTGAAGCTGTATTCATATACCTGAGAAGTTAAACAGAAATGCTACTAATTGAGAGAAGTTTAAAGAATGGGTTTCTTTCCTGGTAGTGATATTACTTCTGATCACTAATATTTTTCAAACATATAATATAATGTTCCATTTTATATTTTATGTCCCATTAAAGGTAGATCTTAATAGTGGCTTTTTTTTGGCTATACCTTTGGTATGTGTTCTGACTTTTGTTCCTACCTTTCAAGCTAAAAACAAAACTGAAAAGTACTGATTGGGCACTTTGTTTTCAGAAGAGCCTGGAGTATGTGAAAGTGTAGTTTGGGAGGCAGAGAAAGAAAAGCCCAGATGAGTGGGAAGCCCTTCACTGGCAGCTTGCAGTGGGTATATTCTGAAGGCTAACACCACAGCAAGTGTGTCATTTGTGGGGAAGTTTGAAAATGGAATGAAGGACCCATCCCAAAGAAAGAACCAGACAAGGATGGGGTATACAGAAACTGATGGAAAGAATTTGTACAAGATTTATTGGATTAGTATAGGAAAGGTAGAGGAGAGATTTGAATGGGGTAGAAGCAAAGGAAGAGGAAAGTAGAGATAACTCTTAACTGTACACTGGAATTCCAGGGAGATTTCCAAAGTGCCTCTGTCTCTCAGTACTGAGCCTGAACGCACTGTCTTCTGCGGAGTATGATCCTGTCCTCAAAAGGAAAGCATTTACTATGAAGTTCTATGTGTACTGCCCTCAGAAGCAGAGGAACTGTGTGTGGCCTTGTATCATCTATATTTGTCTGAAATAAAGAGAGCTCTCAGAAATCTGCCATTTGTAAGACAAAATGGAAGTAGCAAAGCTTCCCCTCAGAGAACAAAATCTTTGCTTAATTCTGCACTGCATTAATTAATGGGACAGCTGTGCATTGGGTGCTGAGGCAAACAGCTTTCAGCCTCATGTATTATGATACACCTGAGGCAGCTGCTCTTCCATCTTTCTCCATTCTGCTGTGTATTTGTTTGGTACATTTGAGCATCACTGGGTTTGAAGTGCATCTTGGTCATGGTGACAGGTGCATCTTCTGCTGCTGAGAGCACAAACTCAGTGTTAGGGAAGGGATGAGGGAAGATGGCAGCTGAGCAACTTCATGTTCTAACACACATCAGCTCTATTTAAAATCTGCTGATGTTGCACAGGGTAGGGGGGGTCAGCTAATGTTTTATTTCTGTTAAATCTCCACCTTGTGCATATAGTCATTTCTGAATGGTAAAAGCAACTGAAACTCCAAAAGTAAGCAGTGCCACTTGATTTGTTACCATGCTGCAAAACACAGATTTCTGAGGAATGATGCAATTTTTGTTGTTACATTGTGAAATTACTTGAAATGATGTCACACAAAGTAATGTGGGCTAACTGTGTTTAGCACAACTTATTTGTGTAAACAAGTAGCATGTCAAGGTAAATGTGTTTTAAGGTATTTTTACAGTTTGTTAGTCTGTTCTTGCTCCATTCCCCTCATTACTCAATGCTGTACTAGTGACCATTCAGCCTTTGATTCCAAAAGTGACCCAGTTTTTCCATTGGTGGGAGATGAGCATCTGAGGACACTTGGAAGCTTTAGGGGGGATTTGGCAGAAGCCTGCATCAAGGAAACTGCACAACCGCAGGATGATGCCAGCCTTGAAGTTCCAAAGCACCAAATATTTCTCTGAATTCTGCTGAATAGGGATGCATTTTTTCTGTTGTTTCTATTCACATCACTGCTGATTACCAAGATATCTGTGTGTAAACAAAACCTTTCTCATCTATAATTAGCCTTCTCTGACTGATTAAGGAACATGCTTAGAATGAGGACATGCTTAAATAGAATGCTGCTATTTAAACCCATATAACTTCAGAATCAACCACTAGATACAGAAGAAAAATACTTGGCAATTTAAATGCAGTAAGATTGCCTGAGTATAACAGAAGTGCTCTGAGGATGTTGCTTTTCTGCTTCAGCAGATTATAAAATCCTCTGCTACCTGAATTACAAATTTCTTCATTTGGAGCCCTGTTAAAGTGGAAATTATCCATGGTGACTGGCTTGTGCTCCTGAAGAATGTATTGTTCTGAGTGTTTGTCACCTCATATTTACAGTCACTGCATCAAATACACCTTCCTCATAACACTGTCTAGCAAAGGTTGAGCTTTCAAATTGTGTAACTGATGCTGTGTAGTCTAACCATTGTGTTTTCATCTAAGTATGTTAATGTTGTAATATGGGATTCCTTCTAGGAAAAACAACATGCAAATTTCAACGTTTTACTTTCTCTGGGTGTAGTATTCATTTTATATTGCATAATCTTGCAAGGTTTAGCAGTTAGAATAAATCATCATCATCATAAAGCACTTCTGAGGTTTACCCTCACTTCTGGATCTGATTCACTGTGTGACATTGGACAATATGCCTAATGACAGTGGTGCGCTGTGTGTGTTTTTCACTGAGCATTTACCACAAAATTGCCTCTTCTCTCTCATTTACCAGATGAGTTTACAGGCTTGAGTTTAAACGTTTACATTGCACTGTCCTAAACAAAAGAAAACTACTTTAAAATTAGGCACCTTAGAAAAGATTTTTGTTTCCTCCTTCAACTGTTTGATCCAATTATCATTAGTTATAGCTCAAGATTGAAGAGGGAGCAGAAGTTACCACAGAAGAAGAAAAGGTAATATCCCTAGTGTATGTAATACATGTCTGAATGCCTGTTAAGTAAACCCATTAAATTAACCATAATTTGTTCTGAGGAATGGTAACTCAGGAAATGCAGAACCATGAAAAATTACAATTTGATTTAGAATCTTCTTATGTCTTGGCAAATGAGAAAATAAAAGGATAGGGCTGTATGTTTGCAGGACATGTATCCATGTGCAAAATAGAAGTACTTCTTTTCCAGTGTGCTACATGGGTTCAAAAAGAATGGTCCCATAAATGCATGGTATAAGAAATGTCTATATTTGCTGCCTTGATGTTTCTTTACCAAGTGGTCTTTGGCTGTCACTGTAAAGCTGCCCTCTGAGCATTTCAGTGAGATTCAGAGAACACAGGAAGTCTTGAATAACATTCTTTTTACCCCCCTTAAAAGATATTATTCCTTTTTGTGCCTCTTCATTTTGTTCAGGTCAAGCCATTTTATGTTACAAGAATTTCTGCAATGTAATTCATCTGAAAGAAAACCAGAGAACATACTTTGCCTTTTTGAATGCCTTTTCTACAATCTATCCTCTGAGAGGCAAAGGGTATTTTGTTCCTTTCTGCATTATAATGAGAGGAGGAAATATGGCTCTAAATATAGAGAGCATATGAATGCATACGTAACTGAGTACTGTTGCACCTGTCAAACAAATATACACCGAGTATACACATTTATTGTTCTCATATTGTCATGTCTCTGCAAACTAGATAAGTAACCTGAGCATGAATTACTGGATATGGAACAGCCATAGCTAATAGGTATTTTCTTTTATATAATATTTTAACCATAATTCCTTAGGGAAGCAAACTGGAGAAACAGTCTTTAGACAGCTACTGGCCAATACTTAAACACACGCACATTAGTTTCACTGACCTGCAGAATGGACTGGGTACAGTAGGAATCATATAACAAATCCCTCCATTTAGACAAAAAGCTCCATAACTGGTGCCACAGAGTTCTTCATGATCTTAAAAATAAAACCAAAACAGACACAGAGAAAAATGGAGACGTCTGTGTTTTTATCAGTGAAAGGAGAGGTTAACTGGTGTTTTAGGGAGGGGGAGGGTGGCTTCCTTAAAAAAATACAAGAAACCCCCACACAAACACACCACCTCCCACCAAAAAAAAACCAAACCAGCCCCAAAAAAACCCACCACAGAGGAACAAAACCACCCTATGAACAAATAGTGTATCAGTCTTGCCTTCCAGGCCAGCTACATATAACACTCCCTATCTTGCAGAATTGTTTCATGTAATGATATGCAAAAAGACCATAAATTTATCAGTATATCAGACATGAAGCACCTAAATTTTATTAATACATGCAAAATTTCTCTTGCAATGAGAAAAACTTCTGGGTTCTCTGTTACTTCTTTCAGCTTTCATGACCACAAACTGTATTGAGTACAGTGATTGACATGATGACCCGTAGGAAGTCAGGTTTGTCCTGTTCCAGTGGCACAAACTACCTTTAGCTTAACTAGCTTCTGGGAGAGAATCAGTCAGTACAAATAAACCCAGGAGAGTCTCAGGTGTGGTCCAGGACACTCTGAGCCTCCTTCAGGCTGTGTGCAGAGCTGAATCATAGCACAGTAGGACAGCAGCAGGTTTTCCCACCCCAGTTTTTCACAACCAGTGGAGGAGCCAGCCTATGAAGTGTCACTTACGTAGAAAGCTGCCTGTTACAGTGTCATTTCCACAGACCTCAAAAAGGCTTGTTCTTACCTCAGTAAACTTATTGTATGAATTGTTGGTGTGTTGAACACAATCAGGCATTCTAATAACACCCCAAATACAGGATTACTACTGTTGGCACTTAACAGCAGCAGTGGTTCATTCTATGCTTAAAAATAATACCTAACTGTAAATTTGGATTTATTTATGATACTTTTAATGCATCGGTAACTCACTTTTTATATATGCATATATATTTTTATACATTTCTTCAATCTTAGGAAACCACAATATCTCAATCAAAGCAAAACCAGAGCAGTCTTCTGACAGCAGAAGTATGAGAATCATGTGCTACCTCACACTTCAGGTGTTGGTTTTGCTATTATTTCTCCCAGAAGTTCTGAAAATAAGAATTCTGCTGTCTCACTATTTAGGTATAGAGGGCACATTCTGTACAAGATACGGTGTTGTTTAAGAGGAAAGAAGAGTTTAATTTTCTTATTTTTCCTTCAGGAAAAAGAGTCAGGGTTCATTCCCCTGTATTTCTGAAGAAAAAAGTGAGGAGTGTGGCCGTAAAGCATTTTACCCCGGAGGGAGCTTCTGCAGCTTTGTAGAAAGAATAAACCTGGCTTTCCTAAGAGTGGCAGGAAAGCTGAGCTACTTCTAACCCTGTGCAACAAAACCATCATGCATCCTGCTGTCCTCTAGACCATCTCTAGTCATTCCATTCTTCTGGCTTTTCATACATTCTTCCATTTGTATGAAGGCATATTTGACATAGAAGGGTGAGTTATATTACATCGTTTTATCCTGAACCCTTACATTAGTTTAAGATGAAGGCAGTTACACCACAGAGCTCAACAGGAATTCAGTTTCATGGTCATGTCATCTAAGTGCTAGCACCCAAACGGTAGCTGGACCTCTTTGCATGTGTTTTGATAAATTAATGAGTTGAAGGGGGGAAAGGTAAGGCTGGAAAGACCAGGCTGGATGGGGCTTTGAGCAACTTAGTCTAGTGAAATGTGTCCCTGTCCATGGCAGGGGATTAAGACTGGATGAGATTTAAGGTCCCTTCCAACACAAACCATTCCATGAATCACGTTTGAATTCCTGTTCATGTTTGACCTTGTTACATTGGCTCAGGATGTGGCACAACAGAAATGTCTGTTCTGCTCTACCCTGTTAGAAGGTAAATGGGAATTTTAACTCTGACGCTTTCTGTGCTTGTCTACTGACGATTAATTTACTGCAAGGTCACTAACAAAAGACTTTTTATCTTATTTTGCATGCATAACAGTATAACTACAATAGGAATAAAAAGGTAACAGAAAAAAGCAAGAAGGATTTTAAACAAGAGCTGTGTTTATTTTAGTCTATTCAAACCTAACAGTGGAACTTCTGTGACAGTGTAATGCAACTGAAGGCTACATCCTTCCTTAAATGAAGGAACTTTGACCTCCTCTAAACTCTTTTAAGCATCTGAGGGAGTTAAGTGTTGTTCAAGTTCTACCAGGTGGAAAAGTGAGTTGATGAAAGATAGGCAACACAGAAAGATCCTTTTAGACAGCTCGTGGAAAGCCTTCAGAGAAATTCTCATGAGAATTGAGAACTTGTTAACCTCCTTAAAATCCTGCCTTGTAGTTCTATTTCTTCAGCTTTGTGCAGAAATAGGCCTGTCTCATTCTGGCATAGTGGTGTAGTACTGAAGAAAACTAAATGCCTCCAGTCATTCAGGTCCCAGAACATTTGGGAGAATGATTCTCTCACTGTTCTGCTGTGAGCTGTGTATTAAGGACCAGCCCTGCAGCCCAACTAGACGTTTCTGTTCTGGCAAAATACCTCAGGCACTCTGTCTTAGGCCTATTAGAGAAAAGTGAGAGGAGTGGAGAGAGAGAACAAAAAGTGCCTAGGAAGCCTTCAAAACCCTTCTGATTGTAATTGCAGACAATTTCTCTACAGGCTATTTCTTTCTAGAGCTAGACTTCTTTCCAGTGCTAAGGGAAAAATTGTAACCCTAATTTTACCAGTAATGAGATGTTTGAAGAATTGTCTGTGTAGATCAGGTGCCCCATTTTCCATCCAGTTGTGCTTTTCATTAGTTCTATTTTGTGTATTAATACTTTGTTACTACCTATTGAAAATACCATATAAAGTAGATGAGAGAAATAGGAAAGAGAATAAAATAAAATTGGGGACGCTCCAACAATAAAAGAAAATGTTAATTACTGGTAGTAGTGGGTTTTGATACAATAAGAAATATAAATTATTGTATCTATACCCATTTTACTGAAATGTGGTAGTCTGAATCAGATTTGAAAGTTACAGCTCTATTTATAGACAGGAAAGCATGAAAGCAACAGTTTTCCCTTTGAATTTACAGTCAGTGATGCAGAAGAGTACACTGGAGAATCAAAAGGGTTCAGTACAAGCCAAAACTCAGTTACATGAATGTCAATGAATGTATTAAGATTCTTTATTAGGTAAGACAATACGTTATATTAATCTAAAAATGCAAATTGTATGCTTTGAAGGTGAACTGTGTACTACATTCAGGCCACCTCATCAAGATAGAAACATTTTAATAAGTCAAGTGCCGATGGGCAATTACACCAAAAACTAAAAAAGATTTAGCTTTTCAATTAATACAACTGTAGAAACTGTATCAGCTCTGTATGTTGTACGTGATGTATGTGTATGTATTTTTACATGTCCTTCTGTGTGAGAGAGAAAATAATGAGAAGCAGGGCACCAAAGCTACTTTGCAAAAAGGTAGGGGTTTGGTGGGAGGAGAAGTGAAGGAGAATGAAACAAGATTGTTCTAACGCTAGACTGTGAATACTTAAAACTGGCAGAGGTAACAGCAGCCTCTAAATACACTGAGTCTCCATTATGCTTTTGAGCACTGCTCAAAAACCTGTCCCTAAACTATCTTGTCTGTTTGCGTTTAAACTTTTGTAACCTGACTGTCCTATCTATTAAAAAGAAAGACAAATAAAGGCTCAACACCACCTTAACCCCCAAAGAACCAAGCCAGCCTTGGTAATCCACATGTTGACTCAGCTGTCTTGCCTAGTCCAGAGGCTAAAATACTACAGACTGTCTAATCCTGAAGTCTGCTACTTTCCAAAAGGGGAGTGGGAAATGTTGACAGAAGATAAAGGGGCTGACGCATGCTTCCTCACTTATAAGCAACTTTGGACTGTATGCTCATCAATCGTGAATAGTAGCATTGATCAAAGCAAACACCTTGCAGAATTTGTACCACTGACTGGTGAACTCTGGTTTGCTGACTAGTAAGTGATGACAGCCCTACACAGCAGTTGTGACAATCCCAATGGCAGCTGTCAAAATCACTGCAGTTTTAAAGAGTTCTAATTATATCTGTGTACACATCCAAGTGAAGGCTTGGAGGAAATTACCTGTTCGCATATTATTCCGACAACACTTTTTGTTCTTGGTCAGAGGCTATTCTTCTAAAACGGCACCTAAAGACAAACATGCACATTTAGCACGTCATTTTTAACCCAAGCGACTTTTCTTTGAAGAAATAGCTATTGGAATGCAGTGTTGCTGCTGAGACATTTGTTGTACTTTGACAGTAATATACTGTTACATGTAAGTTCCATTAATTCACAGTTAATGGCAAACATCCAAATCTACTGTTAAGTTCAGTGAACTCCTAAGGGCACTGCTGCAGAGGAACACCCAAGTCACACTAAAGCATGTGTAAAAACTGAGTACTTTTTTTCAAACTGCCATGCTTATTCAGAATTGTGATACCCAATGCTTTTAGGCAATTTAAATTACTGTTTCTGGGGAGTTAATTAGATGACACTTGAACCTTGCAAGGCGGTGCATACAATTGAATCAGTCCGTGGGCTGGTGCTTATTCAATCGGGTAAGATCTTGGTGCTGAAATTCCTGCCTTTCTCAAACAAGAACTTATCAGTTTGTAATTTCTTGGAGAGAATGTGTGTGTTTCACATGAGTTGTTTCTCATGTCCTGATGTCAGGTGAAAGTAATATAGGCCCTGAATTTAGCAGAACTCAGCAAGGCCAAGACTTGTACAATTATTTTTAAAGTATGGAATAGAAACTCAGTGCTTGGGCAGAAAGCAGTCTTCACTTGACATTGCTAACATGAAGCTTATTCTATAGACATCCCAACTCTATAACCATCTAACATTGCTATGTTCTGATTTCTTCAAAAGTATGGTCAAGGTTTAGCATACCAGTAGGTTACTGAACAAGCCTAATGTGATAGATCTTACTTTTTTAATGTTTGCTTTTTTTCTTTCTTAATTATACTTTAAGGTGTACATAGGGTAAATGTTTAAGCAAACTGTCCTATATTGGAAGAAAGATTTATATTTTTTTTCATTAAATGATCAAACAAATCATCAACTGTATGAGAAACAATTGTCTGTACTTTAGCTTTTGGTAATAGAAAGGCAACTTTCTGAGGAGGCCTACTGCAAAAGGTATGATGCATTCGTACTTACTGTATAAGCAGACAGTTCTGTTTTTCATGGGACCTCACATGGCTTCTCTAGCTCTTTAAGTGTCCTGTCCATACAAGAAAGTCTGAAATGGCAGTTCCCTGTGACAGGGGGCTGTAACAGCAGGATCCACACCCAGAGGCTGTCCTTTTGGGCTGTGTCACAGATATGCAGCTTTGCTTGCTCTGTACACACAACCAAGTACGGTTAACATAGCCTGTGGCACAGAGAAACACTACCGTAATTCACTCCAGAACCCAAATCCTGTTTTTCAAAGGAATCGGTCATCCTGGAAGTGGTTATTTTTAGCAGCCAAGAGCTGAATTTTCTCTATGTGCTGTTAAAAAATCTCCAAGTTTACATACGAAGCAATGTGGGTGAGGTTACAACAAACATGCAGAGGCCAAATCCAGCATAGGGTACACCCTGTTATGCTCGCAAATCACTTGCAAATTTTTCTAGGGTTACCAGTGCTATGATTTATTGCTGAATTCAAAGCATTCACACACTGTAGTATATAAAAATTACATCATAAAAGTATGTGGCAGTCAGAAATTTAATGTAAATTTTTCCTTTATCGGAGCAAGCAGGCCTTTTTAGTTTACTTCCCCTTTTGTCGGAATGTTCCACAAAACTGTGCAATATTCAGTAGCTCTCATAACAGAAAATACAAATAGGAAGTATAACCTGTATTTCAGACTAGCTCTTTTACTGGATTTAATTAGGACATGGGTCCTTGAACAGAAAAAGTAACTTGATTTTGCTACTGCAAAAAGGAGATCTCCCTTCTCCTTTCCTTATTGTCAGTATGGATCTCCGCCGTCTCCCTGGTGCAGCTACTGGTGTAAGTTGAACTTTTTCAGGAGATGATTCAATCCAACTATCTGGCAGAAAATTCCTTAGAGAAAGCTGACTGTTCTCATCTGCATCGGTATGTTACATGGATGTGCTGTATGCACCTCATCAGCTGTTTGAACTAGGACTGATTGTTACATGTACTACAAATTGCTTATAAGCTGAACTGAGCAAGATGGTTTGAAGTAGGCTGTGAGACTTATAATTGTTAATTTTCAAACATTCTTGTTTGTTCCCTCCTTTTATTCGGGGAAATGGGAGGTGGTGACGGAAGGGGGTGAAAATACTTCCTAAACAATCCAAGAGGATGTGTGTGCATATGTAAAATTCTGCTCTTTAAGTTCTGACAGTCTGGGTCTGAAGATCCCTTTCAGAAGAGGTGTTGCTGACAGCATAGATAGTTGTGGCTTCTTGTTTTTTTTTCAGACTGAAAAGTAAATCATTGGGGAGTCATATATTTGTAAGTAAAGGTTTTCCTCTGGGATGTTTGCACTCTGAGCAGAAGTTCAAGTATGTATCAGTGTCCTGAAAAGAATAAGTTGGACTCTTTATATCATTAGAAAAGCAAGATGATAGATTGTAAAGTAAATTAAATGCTATAGCAGAAATTGTTGCTAAACGTGATTCTAACTTGCTTACATCTATCTGTGCGCTGAACTGGTACTAGAAACACAAGGGATCATTTGTGCAGCGCCCTAGCACTTTACAAACTCATTGTCTTGTAAAATATTGTCTGTACCCTATGCTCACAGAAACTAAGAGTCCACTTCTATGAATGCCCTTCATTGTTTAACTTGGATGAAACTTGGGAGGTTGTGAAAGTTTACATTAGTATTTTAATCTGAAAGTCATAATATAGGCTATTTTGTTCTGTGCTGGCTTGTTGAAAAAAATCAGATCAGTTCTACCCTTCTCCCCATATCATTGTCATCTAAATTGATCTCAGTAATAACAGTACATTACTTGAAGGATTACAGTTTACACACTGAACTGCCACCTGTGTATAATGATCCATACTAATATTATTATTCCAGCCTCTTCAATCATGTGAAAGTCCCAGGCATCTTTATTTTCATAGTCAAGGGCTTCAGTTCAGGAAAGGATTTACATTGCATGGTCAGAATTGCCATATCCTAAATTACTGAATTAAAGCATGTTCACATACTTTGTTGAATGAAGCATAAACTCCGTGTGTATATGTGTGTCACACTGAATGCTACAAATATTGGCTTACTATTCTGTAGCAGAGAACCCACAGGTAAGTGAGCCACACAAGGAAAATCCACACATCCTCATGCTCTGTGGGCACTAAAACACTATGGGAAAGAATACATTTTTTTTTGGGGGGGGTGGGGGAGCTGCTATTGGATTTCTGGGCAAATTGAGCACTTAGACACAAAACTGAAATGGGTTCATCTTTTCAGCAGAAATGTGTGCTAAAATCTGGCCATATTGGAGGCTGGCTGAAAACAAATCTTTTGAAGTCTTTAGATTTGTCTTTAAATGAATCTGCATTCTTTACTCCCCAAATACTTAAAACAGAATCCTTATTGCCACTTATTTTCCTGTGTTTTTAATGCCTGACTATTCTAAGCATCTATGAGATGCAGTATCCCCAAAAGATGATGATAACTGGAAGTCTTCATGAGCACATGCAGGTAAAAAGAAAGCACTGAATAATGATTTGGGGTTTGGTTTATGGTTCTTTGCTATTCAAACCTCCTTAAAATTAATCTCTGTGTAAATTCTCCCCCAAATTAAAGATCATTTCAGTCACATGGCCATTTCAAATATACATTGTTTGTTCATTTAGATTAGGTTGCACCTTAGAGCTGTCTGCAAGGATGGGATTTTACTGCATTATACAGTCTTCTGTTAAAATCCAAAAGAGGTAAAATCTCATTCTCCCCCAGTAGTGAGCTCAAATATTTATGTCATGAAAACGATGAAGAGGAAACCTTCATTGGTTTTACACTATCTGCTTACATACAAATATCCTTCTAAGATGTGCCCTTGATACCTGCTAAGCAGTTAGTGGTCTACACCTCCTGTTTCTTCCCAGAGTGAGGAACTGTCCTGCAGTCTTGTTACAAGGAGTCCGTTTATTTTCTTATCTAGTTAATAACTTCTAATACCCTTACCCTTACCTCACAACTGATTTTAGCACAGAAAATTATCAGACATCAGAAAAAAATCCATCAAACTGCCTGAAACAAATGGAAATCTCAATAAGGAAGAATTCAAGATGAGACACTACACCAAATTCGTACAAGGACAACATGCTACTCGAATTTACGCACTGGAAGTGTCTGTCAAGATGAGATGGCCAGAATGTGAACTGTGATAAAAGACAGCAGTGGAAGCAGATGCCAACTCACAAGTCTCAACGTGTTTGTGACTGACAGGTAAAGTTTTAGAATACAGTTGTTCAAAACTTTCCGTTACAGTTTTCTGAAATGACACCAAGTAACTGAGACCTCTTGCTTTAGGCATGCCTACAGCAGAAATGTAGGTTTGCATTTTGATTTCATTCACTGACGCATGTCTAGGAGTAATTATGTACTATAACAGCTTGCAAAAGTGTTGTCACAATGTTGAAATCGCAGTTTGTGATATTACAGTGAATTGAAGGGAAACCTTTCCATTCCAGATTTTGTAAGTAGTTGCAACCAACTGTAGATTCCCACCTGAAACTCCCACTGTCATGTATGAGATTTTTGCACAGAAGCTGGCAAAGCTACATTTCAGTTGAGTCTTCTGTCCAGTGTAACTACTACATCATCACACAGGTGTGTAATTTTGAGATAGAGATTCCAGTCTCAAGTTTGTATATGCTTACATGGGAGAATTAGTAACTTTTAGAGGATATTTGTGCTAAGAAAATTGCTATCAAACTTGAAAAAAACAACCCCAAACCACCGACAGCACTATTCTTTCATTGGTGTGCTCACTGATTTCTTCTGTGGCACTTTTGGTTCTAAGTTTCATCCCTAAACTATCAAGTGAAATGTAATACAACTTGAAAGTTCTCACTGTGGGTTCTCACTGTATCTGCTGCTGAGCTGTCAGTAATTTTTGCTCACAGCTCAGTGGCAGATACAGTGCCCGTCAACGTCAGCTCTCAAATGTCAGTAATATCAGAGCTAAAAAATCAGAACTCAAAAATCTCTATTACAGACTGGCAGACAGGGGCACAGTATAGCATGAGCACTAATAAAATAGACCAGTAGTCTTAAATAATTCTGAGATACTAAAGATATATATATCATTAGAGTTTAGATATTTGCTTTTACATAGTAAAGCAAATGTAACCAGTCATCATAATGCTGACTTGGATTTTGTAACACTGAGCTTCCAGCAGGCAGTGATAACCGATTGCTGCCAGCTGTTCCACAGCAGCTCGGCATATGGGAGGGAACTGATAAAACTGGAATTGCAATCTCTAGGTTTTGTTTTGTCCCTTTAAAGCACATTCTTAAACCTTGGGGTTTGGGGGTTTTGGATTCGGTTCCCTTTCTTTTCTTGCATTTAATTTCGCACGGAATTACCTTGTTCTGTTAACCCCCGTCTCACCGCAGCAGCCGGGTGCACCGCGCTGTGCTGGTGTTAACCCGACTCAGGCGCGCAGAGAGCAAGCTGCGAGCTCATCGCGGTCTCTATAATCTGCGTACCGTGATCCTGCCTCTGCTCTCCGCGCTCGCTTAGGTAACCCCGGGCTCCGCACAAACCAGGCACAGCCCCGCTGTAACGATCCCGTTCTGCCCGAGCCCCGCGGGCACAACCGGGGCTCACCGAACCCATGTCCCGAGGGGTCGGCAGCGATCGCAACGCGGCGACTCTAAGGGGGGGGGGATGTCTAACTGGGCAAGGGGGCGTGGTCACGAGTGAGGACACGCCCCCCTCAATCTCTAGCCCCGTAGTACTATAGCGCCCGCCGTTCGCCGCTACTATTGGCTCGGCGAAGCGCACGTGACGCGGGGAGAGCGCGCAACAGCCCCCCCCCCCCC
>NDXB01020258.1:17870-29673 GCA_002631895.1 Agapornis roseicollis | reverse complement strand
AAACAACACCAAAAAAAAAAAAAAAAAAAAAAACAAGAAAAAAAAAACAAAAAAAAAAAAAAAAACCAACAAACCACAAACAAACAATAAAACAACAAAACCCAGGACACAGTCTGAAGGCAGGGTAGTTCCTAATTTGCAGTATAGCCAGGCCAGTTTACCAGTAATGAATGCGAGGTAGTAGAAGATGGTCACACCGATAAGAGGTGGCAAAGGAGGTAGATGGAATATATTTTAAGATTTCCTTCTACAGGGTGATAGGGAGCAGGGTTAGCATACATTAGACATGGTACATTCAGGGTCAGGCAGCCTGGCTGAGTGGATTATACAAAGTTCTGCAGCAGTCTCTAAATCCCCAGGAAGCTGTGGAAGTGCCAGCAAACATGAACAAGGTCTTGTTGTGAAAATATCCTGCTCTTATTTCACTGCATGAGTTTTTCCCCACTTGCAGCTCTTCCATTAAATGCAAATTCACTTCTTATTGCTGTGGCATGGTGGTTAGAAACAGGGAGGGTACTCATCCGCTCATTTCGCCACAGCATTCAGGACAGCATGATTTTTTTTACTAACCTGTTTGAATATTATCATGCTAGCCACAAAACTGCTTTGTTTGATTGCTTGCCCTCAGGATTTTCTCATGATTTAATGATCCTAGCCATGACTGGGAAAGAACAGAGCATGGCAAATACTGAAACTTTCACTAAGAGGTTTAAATTAAAATAGAACAAAACACACTGGCATGCAAAGCCCTTGACAGATTTCTGGATGAATACAAGTTGGCATTTGACAGTGATGTTAAAACCAAAAAAGACGTAATAGCTTGTTAGAGCTCAAATGCCTTCGCCAATACTTCCTGATTGAGGAAGAGTGCTGGATGCAAATCCTGTTTTTAGAAGGCCACAGTGCTGGTTCCAAGGTAAACAATTGTGAATATCTGACTGATAGCACACAGATCTGCTTAAAAAGAAAGGTAAACCCTAATCTGAAAGAGAAGGCTATTACAGTCTTTCTTTCTCTTAAAACCACTTTCAGCATGTGGATACATCTCGTGTGTATATGAATAGTGGAACTGAAACACTGTCATACATCTTAGATGCGCAAATGATGAATCAAACAATTTGCAAGATGGGAAAGTATGTGTAAGATCAAAACCTCAGCATGCTCAGTTTTACACATGTCCAGTAATCACAGCCTCAGTGAAAATATGACCAAAGAGATTAATCATTTTCTGAATGGAGATTTGATGTCTTACCCAATATGAGAAAATGTGACATGCAATGCAACTGGTGAGCATCCTATTTAAGCAAAACCAGTTTAGAATTCCTGAACATTTTAGGGAACATTAAATTCTAAAAATTACATTTGTCTCGGTTTAGTTTTGCATGTTTGCCATCTGCAATGAAAAAGTGTATTGGAAAAACCACTACTTCGCTTATGTCAGGCACACTAGTGTAACTGCAGTCCATATGCTATCAAAATACAAAATGAAAATCAGCACAACTTAATTGAGCCAAATCCTCTTCTTAGAGTCTCCACTGTCCTCTGTAAAATTCCTCCCGAGATAAGGGAGGCCAGCAGCATCCTGGCATACATCAGCAATAGTGCAGCCAGCAGGATTAAGGCAGTGATCATCCCCCCTGTACTCAGCACTGGTGGGGTCATATCTCAAATTCTGTGTTCAGTTCTGAACCCCTCATTACAAGAGAGCTATTGAGGTGCTGGAGCAGGTCCAGAAAAGAGCAACAGAGCTGGAATGATCTGGAGATCAAGTCTTAGACAAGGAGTTGCTGACGGAACTGGGGTTGTTCAGTCTAGAGAAGAAAAGGCTCAGGGGGACCTTATTGCTCTCTACAACTGCCTGAAAGCAGGTTGTAGCAAAGTGGGGTTGGTTTCTTCTCCCAGGTGACAAGCAATAGAACAAGAGGAAATTATCTCAAGTTGTGCCAGAGGAGGGCTAGATTGGATATTAGGAAAAAATTCTTCACCACAAGGGTAATGAGGTATTGGAACAGGCTGCCTGGGAAGCTTTGGAGTCACCATCCCTAGTGGTATTGAAAAGACATGTAGATGTGGCACTTGGAGACATGGTTTAGTGGTGGACTTGGTAGTGGTAGGTTAATGGTTGGACCAGATGATTTTAAAGGCCTTTTCCAACCTAAATGATTCTATGATTCTATGATAGCAGATCATGATGCTCCTTTGATAATGGCTGGCAAAGCACAGTAGTTCAAGACCCTGCTCTATAGCCAGTGCTTCTGTAGCTGCCACATGTCAGCAGGGTGACAAGCTGTCACAAGACATCATTAAATTTGTATTATCAACACATCAGTGTAAAACACTTGTCTGACCACTACGGCCAGGCAAATATAAACACATAGTAAAGCCAGTTTCTGAATCACAAAAATGCTCATTTCATTACTTTCCAAAGCACCTGTAATGAAGGAACATAAGAAGCAAAGTCTTAAATTTTCATTTCCTAGGATTTTGGAAAGCATATTTGTTAACTTCTAGAATAGTTTATTTAATATTGTAGCAGGAGGTAAAGCCTTCTGTTTGCTCTACATTATTGTAGAAGAACATGTCATAATTTGTAGTCTAAATCCTCAATTTTGTGAGTATTTGATGAACACATGCAAGGTTTATTTGTCTGACTTCTCCCACTGAAGTAAATGCATCCCATCACATGCATTTAAGAAATATAGTGTTAGTTTGTATTAGTATTCTCAGGATATAGGGTTTGTTTAAACAAAATATGAGAAAAGTCAATAAACAATTACTCAGTTTTTCATATTCATGTTTATTGAGGCTTATCGTTAGTTAGTAAATAAATAATGTCAAAAGGAACAAGGATATAGATTCAGATCAAACGCATGAGTAGTCCACTGCCCTGATTAGAAGTGTCTGTAAGCAGGTATCAAAGAAAGAAGTGATACTTCCTCCACCAACTGCAGTCTTCAACTACTTCATCTCAGAGAATTTCCTGAAACTGATGTGGTTTGTCTACTTTTTAATCCTCAAGAGATCTCTCTAAAATCCTGTCTTAGTTTCCCTTTTAGCCCAGGTAAATTTTACATCCACAGCCTCTGTCAAGAAGTTCTATAGGTCAGCTGTCTGTAGCTGAACTTTCTCAATCTATATTCCTATGGAGACAGGCTGAGAGAGCTGGGCTTGTTCATCCCTAGTAGTGTCCTAGGCCAGTCTGGATGGGGCTTGGAGCAACCTGGTCTAGTGGAAAGTGTCCCTGCCCATGGCAGGGGTGTTGGAACTGGACGAGCTTTAAGATTCCTTCCAATCATTTGATGATCCTATGATTCTAAAATGGCATGAAGACCCACCTCTTCTTCCTTTGTATTTTCACTGAAATATACATACCAACCTTCTTGCATACATTTGTTGCTTTTTGAATATGGGTTTACCCCTAGTTGTCATGTGTTTCCAGTGTTATTGTGACTTACATCCAGATTATTTCCATTGCATCTATGTAGCCTATAACAATTACCTCCCAATTCAAAAAACAAATTGGTTTTATTCCCTCAAGAGTAACAATCACCAGATAAATTCATTCTGTAGATCCAGCCCTATCTCATTTTTACACTGTTTGTAGCAAAGCGTTCAAAGTGACATGTAGTGAACTTTGCAAGACATCAAATAAATAATCGTGTGATCATTGCATTTTAAATCTGGTTTAAACCAGAATGATTTATGAGAGACACTGACTGGATGTAGTATAGTTTGGAGTCTTACCAGAAATGTAAAATTAGTTAGTTCTCATCACTCACTTTGCAGCTTATTTTGTTACTCAGAAGCGTCAGAGTCATCAGATGGGATCAGCTTTGTCTATCCAGAGGAATGACCTTTCATCAATAGCGAGTAATGTCATGTCAGGGGAGTGTGTGAGAACACTGCAACATGAAGACACAAGCTGCACAGAGTGTCTCACTGCAGTGTCTGCTTTACCCCTGTACTCTGTGCTCCCTTTTTTTCTACTCGCCAGCTAATACTCCCAGGACAAAGAAAGCAACCTAATCCTTGAGGCAGCTCACAGTAGCTTTTCACTTTCTGCCCAGGCTTCACATGATCTAGGACTGACACAGCCGGCATGAAGTTTTCTCACACCCCACTGTTCAATCCTGTCCTGCACTGACATGATGGTTTTGGCCATGAGACAGATCAGAGACAGCCATGAGAAAGATCATAGAACAGAGCAAGAAAAGAAATGCGCCTACTTCTTGGTAGAAGCTCTGTCAGTTCCCTCCTCCAGTTTAGAGCAGAGCCCCGCGGGCATGCTGGTGCAACCAAAGCAGCAGTGCAGGAGGATGGTGAGAGTGTTTTAAGTCAATACTACTTTGAGAAGGTTTCATTTTGCATTTACCCTTGAGTCAAGCAGCAACTTGGAATATTTTTATCAGCAGAGAGCCCTATGTACTTTGACTTTTAAAAGCCTGAACAGCATAAGCAATAAGCCAGACGTATTTTCTGCTAAATGGAGCTCCATCAACATGTTTTCATTCTGTACTCCATTTGTGGTCCTCATGAAGCAGGGACTAAAAGACACAAAAGCCTCTGCAAACAGAATTAATAATCAATTATTCCACCATTTTAATACTTACTTGAATGAGCAGAATGGGAATAAGCCTTTACTTATATTATATTACTGTGACCTCCATCTTCCTCCTTCCCTCTTCCAGGAAGCTGAAAGAACTGCTTGGCAAAGACCAAGGGCAAGGGCTTGTGGTGAAATGCAGTTCTCAACCCAGGGTCAGCAAGTTCCTGGGCAAAGACACCAGACAGGACTTATAGCTTGCTCTTCCATCCCAGCAGCCTGATCCAGCCTTTCTTACACCAGGGCAGACTATGAGCACAAGCAGCTAAAACCTGAGGAGGGGCAGAGAAGAGGCTGCACAACCTGTTGGTGTGCTCAGCACTGTGACAGTCACCTTCCTTCCCATCATCATTTGTCCCCACAATTTACAAGGGTCCAACTTTGGAAAGGTGAGTGTTAGGAAATGCCCAATGTGCAGACATCGTCCTTCAAATGCCAGATTTACCTTGGGGTGTTCCAAGGCCACCAGTTGAGGATGTGACACTGTAGGTGCTTACAAGAGACTTTCCTTTTACTGGGATCAAACTAATGGGGCAACTGTCTGGGCAGTGAAGTCCCACCCAGAGCAGTGGCAGCCACTGGGGTAGCTCAGGGCTGGGCAGACATTCACACTTCATTGACAAACTCGGAGGCAACAAAATTATGGGATGCCCCAGGTCCACTAAAGCAGCAGTCTGGGTGGTGCACTCACCCCATGGAGAGACATATTCATGTTCCAGCAGACTGGCCCAAGGCTATGGCTGAACAATTATCAGAGCTCCCTCCAGCACAGGCAGCTAAAATCCCTTCTCGAGGGGGAAGAAGGAGATTGTAGAGCTTAGTGGTACATGCAAGATGCCAGTGAAAGCCTCGTCTTGTTCTTTACATTGTCTTGTCATGCTGTATTAACGGGTAAGACCAGATGAAGTCCAGGAGCCTCTTAAGCTGGCTGGGAGTTAGTGGAGACAGCAAGGGAGTTGGTTGCAGCTTCATGTTCCTTAACACAGAGCCTCCCTCTTTCTGTTCCCTCTCCCCCTTTGTTGTAAGTCTCCCCCTTCTTCAGACATTAAAAGATGACATCTGCTTGATATTGGAGAGCTCTGCTATTTCTTGGGAGCTAACAGGATGCATGTCTTTGTATAAATGTTATGACAGTTCTTCCTCCAAAGAGCCATCATTACTCCTCCTCCTCAGGCAATGCTGTGACCTGAGATCAAACGGTATATCAGGACTTCTGTTGATATAGCTGAGCTCTGCTTTTGTGTTCCCCTTCATCCATGGACCAGGCAGCTTCTTCTTTCTGCTGACCAGGAAGAACTACTGACCCATGACCTTCTTCGACCATGCCTGTCTCTGTCAGCAGAAGCCAATGCCGTACTGAAAGCAATGCCAACAACTGAAGAGTACAGACAGCCATGAGCAAGTGTTCACACTACTGTCTGGCCATCTTTACTGAATTGTATCTAGTCCTTTGGACGAGCACATGCATAATTCTTTGCAGAATTTAATCCTAAAAACTGTTTCATTTTCTTCCCTGATTCCCAACTCAAAAAGGGGAAGTTTTAATTTATCTACCATCCATAGGTTACTGACTCCCAGTTCCCCTGTGGCAGGGGGTTTGGAACTATATGATCTTTAAGGAACTTTCCAACTCTAATCACTCTATGATCTGTGATAAGTTGTCAGGCTCTGTGAAGGGTAAAAACCCAATTACAAATGAGGTCATCCTAGATAATTTCCTCATCTCTTTTAGCTCTTATTATCTGAGGATTTGGGTGCTGAAACTTCAACCTTTTTTCATGCTTTTTTGCCTGATTTGTGTCACTCGTGTTTGGCAGTGCTGGAGGTCCAGCTTTTACCTCTATGCCTGTATGTGGTAATGCATGACTTCAAAGAATGAGGAAATGACCTTGGTTTGCAGACAGCTTTGCTGTCCCCTGTGGTACTGTCAGATACCAGATAAAGAGACTCTGTGCTTGATAAGTGCTTTCGCCTACTACCTTAGAGCCAGAAAAAATATTTCAATTCTACAGCCTGAGTTTCCTTTTTTAACCCTTCCCCACCTGCTTTCAGTGTAATTTTCTTCTTCCCAGCCTCCAAGAACATTCAAACTGGAAGTTACATTTACCTAATTAGCAGTAGGCAAATATGCAGTTTTAGAATGTTCAAAGAACCTTTTTCCCCTGAGGGTCTCTAGGATTAGCCTTTTAGAGAAACAGTATCATCCACCACATCAATATGCCCTGCTTGTAGCACAGTCAGGCTGAATGCACTGAAATGGAGAACTGCACATTGTAAAAAGAGCACATAAATACTGGCCAGTTATAGTTACAGAGAGAATTTAAGTCTGACAGTTTCAGCTATGAACATCAGAGCTCACACAGCACTGTTTAATGAATCCTAGGGACAGGTTTAAGATTGAAGGATGGACTATGGCACCCATGCCAACAGTACATGGTAACAGTAGAGAAAGAATAGCAGTATTGTTACTGTACATCCCAACTCTGCTTCATGCCCATGTGTCTGTATTCAGTCCTGAGGGATGGAGCATTTGGGATGTCATCTCTTCCTCCTGTCAAACAACACAAATCACCAGATACACAGTGCTGAGAGCCTGTTGGGGCATTCAGTGCAATGTGAAGTGTGGCTTCATAGCAATTAGAATCTGGATTGCAACATATATAGGCAAAGTGTGTATCTCCCAACATAGCTTACATTTACGCTGGGAGTAGAATGGCGTTAATCTCAGTACTGGCCACATAAACCTGCATGGGATCCTGGGTGTATTCTCCAGTTGCCATATCTCATCAAACGCCAGTGCCACCAAACCACCTTCACTGTTGTACCCTACTTAGCTAGATTAAACGTGTCCCAAGCACACCTACAGGTTTTGGGCACACATCCACTTGCAGGCACCTACAGGCCTTCACCTATGAGACAGAGAAAATAGAAGCTTCTGAGTGTCCCTGGAGCACTTTCCTACAAGAATCATCTGTATAATGTTCCATGGAGAATACAGTGCATTCAGCAAGCTACACTGCCTGCACATACATCCCCAGGCAGAGTTTATGGGAGTGGCAAGGATGAGAGATGAAGAGACTGCCTTCCCTCCAGCAGTATCCCTTTTCAGCCTGCATGCTGTCCACCCAGCCCAATCCATTTCAGACCATAAAACCTAAATCCCAGGTAGTCCTTAAGGATTTTATCAGAAAGATCTATTTTATCTAGCAGTCATTTGATTTTTCCTTTCCATTACAGATACATGAGAGGCGGTCTGAAAATTAGACAGCTCTTCATCTGGTATTTAGAGAGAAGAAAAGAGCTTACAGAGCTTATTTTGAGCACTGTAATCATCTTCATCAATTTTACCATAATCTGTGAAATACCAGTTTTTAAAGTTTGAAACTTTGGAATAATGGGAAACTGAGGCAAACCATAGCTTGCTTTCCAAAACAGGGATAATTTATAGATCTCATAACAGGAGAGTAGAGCAAAAATGTGAATCCTTAAAAGCATTTTAAAAATCACTGCAACCCTCTTTGTTTTAAAAATCTAATTTAATTCAATTTTAGGATTATTTTGGTTGATGTCAGATGAGCATCTGGAGATGATGGTGTCACAGCTGTACACTGGGAGTGGTGCATCAGGAGAAGGTGAGTCATCTGCTACCCAGTTAACACCTTTGCTGATGGGGAAAAGGAGCAGCCTTGCCCAGGTTTATGGAGTGACTCGTCTTAATAAAGACATGCAAAAGAATGCATGAGAAATATGCCCTGAACAATGAAATAACACAGGTTAAACCACTCTCATTTTCTTAGGAAAAAAATCACTGGAGTACAGAAACTATACTGATCTGATGATTTCCTGCAAAGGTACTTTTATTCCATTTCAATATTTCACCATATCTTTTCTGCCAAAACTTGCTTCTGCAGCCCAAAATCCATACAAGAACAGACAGTGAAACTTTCACGTCTTGCTTCTGCATGAGGTAAGACCTTTGTGTCATCTGATCAAGAAGGCTGCTTCTTGAGTGATACCCATACATCACTTACATGCTGCAGAACAAATACGGGCCAAACAGGAGGCCACAAAGATGCTCCAAGGGCTGGAGCATCTCACCTATGGAGACAGGCTGAGAGAGCTGGGCTTGTTCAGCCTGCAGAAGGCTCTGAGGACACCTTAGAGCAGCTTCCAGTGCCTAAAGGGACCAACAAGAAAGCTGGAGAGGGGCTTTTGACAAGACAGGTAGGGACAGGACAAGGGGGAATGGCTTTAAACTGACAGAGGGGAGATTGAGATGGGATGTGAGGAAGAAGTTCTTCCCTGTGAGGGTGGTGAGGCCCTGGCAAAGGTTGCTCAGAGAAGCTGTGGCTGCCCCATCCCTGGCAGTGTTCAAGGCCAGGTTGGATGGGGCTTGGAGCAACCTGGTCTGGTGGAAGGTGTCCCTGCCTGTGGCAAGGGGCTTGGAAATAAATCTTTGTTAGATATTAAGCAGGGAATAATGTAGAAAATTATGATGCACTTGCATTTATACAATTTTGTTTTCTCAGTCTTCCTCCAAAGAGCCCACATTTCACTGCACTCAGCAAATGATGCCTGTGCTCGTAAATATTGGTCGTCCTACAAACCTGCCTTTTAGGGTAAAGCTTATCCAACCATGGCGCTAAAGCACTCTTGTTATGACTAATCCAAATTAACTAGATTTTAGAACATCAGATATCAACAGTGCTTGTAACAGCCTATAAAACTGCAAACAAGAGGCCAAAGCATTGGGGAAATTATTTGGAAAGTCTGATCAAACAGGGAGAAAACAAAACAAAAGAAAATCACCAGTCTGAGGAACATAGAGCAGGCTGTGTTGACTGAACATGTGAATAATGTGGTGCATGCATACTGACTTTTGCAAACACTGCAATTACTGTCTGCCTGCCCTAAATCTTCACATTTGTCTCGGAAGGCTTTCTCTGCTCTGTATGATTTTTCACCACTCTTCCTCTGAGATGTTTATTCCTCAGCAGCGTTGCTTACATGCTTGTTATTTTTATGATTTTCCCCTTCATTTCCCTGTAATTGGGAAGAGAGGTGTGAGGGAGTTCATGTGGTGGGTCAGTGGCAGTTCAGTCAAGCCAAACACCAGAAGGTGTTTTCTGACAGTGAGTTCATCCTACAATTGTTTGAGACAAATCAACAGCAGAGGTTGTCTTTAGTGAACAAACATCATTGATATAGTGCTCTGGCAGAGGGGAAAACAGGAAGAAAATTAAGATAGAGACACAGCTTTGTTTCAAGCAGTGAACTGTTTTTCGCTGGGGATTAGGGGACACAGTTTATTCCCATTTGTAGCATCAGGAGAATTTGACCACATCTCACTTTTTGAATGCCTGGCGGGGCAGGCACGAGATAACTTGGCCATGGAGATGTGATTAAACAGCCTCTAATGAAATTTTCCAGTTACTTTCCCTGGCTCCTAAATTATAATCAGACCTGAGTGTATCCAATGCTTGGGTCAGAAATGATACTCAAAACCATTTTCTACTGTGTGTACCTGCTTGGCCAGCTCTGCAGATGTTGGCCAGCAGCACTGAAGCTCAGCTTTACAAAAGAACCATTTTCTACTTTAGCCAAGATCTAAAAGATCAGGAATTTAAGTTTATAGTTGTTTCTCAATTAGCTTGTAATAACTAGATTTATAGATTTTTCTGTGGACTTTCATTATAAGTGAAACATTAAATGGATAATTTCAAGTTAGAGAGGTTTTTTGCTTGTAAAGTCTTTTGCCTTTATTTCCTTTTCTACTCCATCCTTGATGCAGTTAAGTGTTTCTCCACCTAGAACACATGTACATACTCTCAGGAATTCAGTGTAACCGCTGGCACAGAAAGATATTGAAGTGGTTTTAGAATATGTAAGTAGGATGCTAAAGCTACAGGTGGTCAGAAAATTATGTTTTGTAGCCTTAAAGCCACTTAATCCACCCTCAGAACCTGAGGTTGAATCTGTGCAGCTAGTGCTTTTACTGATCTTGATTTATGTTTATAGACAATGTGGAATTATATCACTTCTTCACTTACCCAGATACATTAACGCTTCCACATCTGACAACCTATTTAGGTGCTAACTGGCAGCAATGGCTGCATAGCTGGATTTTCTCTCACTCTGTTCCTTCATTCACCATTAATACTTCATTATTATTGTGACAGTAAAAAGCTTATCATTCATTATTACTCTTACAAAGGCCAGGCAGTTACCCCAAATAAACACTTGACAGATCTGAACACCAGGACTAAAACTAACAGTGTGTAGCAGGATGTAACACAGCTGATTTCCCAGCTAACGTATAATCCTCCATCAGAACAGCAATGTTCATCTTCCTTTGACAAATGCACACCCATTGATCAGGACACCTTTGCCAAGATATAGCTAAAAAATATCTCACCAAGATGACACTTCTGTGATTCAGGTTCATCCTACTTCACCTCCCTGCTATAGCTATCAGTGGGGTTTTGTGAAATTCCTGAGCCTCTAACAGCTTGCTGCTGCCAAAAGTGGTAGTCCTGCTCTTTCTTCCTTCATCCCCAGGTTGTTAGACCAGCAAAAAACTTACCTGTTTGGAGGGGGTCTTAGGTTTGGTTTAGGGTTTTTTTTTTTTTTTTACTTTTGGGGTTTTGGGGGCAGTTTTCTGCTGGTTTAGGTTGTTTATTCAGTGTTGGATAAATGACACAGATGCCAGTGACTGTGAANTTTTTTGGTTTGGTTTTGGGTTTTTTTTTTTTTTTTACTTTTGGGGTTTTGGGGGCAGTTTTCTGCTGGTTTAGGTTGTTTATTCAGTGTTGGATAAATGACACAGATGCCAGTGACTGTGAAAGGCAGAGTCATTAGACAAGCTCACTTGTTTTAGGAAACCTTACTATGAGATGAGCTCAGACCAGTGCAGAAAGTTAGGAGGAGGCACCTTCTTCCCTCATGGGTGCTTCAGATGTGTCAGAGCAAAGACGTAAGGTAAAGGCTATTTATTCACATAAAGGTAGTCTGAGCAAGCTTCAGTGCTCAGGGAGACTCCTGCCCATACTCTATATCCAATATATATGTGCCTATATATATATATATATGCCAATATATATGTGGCTATATATTGAGCCACAGCTGGAGCCATGGAGCGGGGTTGTCAGCCTCCCCTATACTCACATCATGCAAACTTGGCATCAGGATCATCCTTTTCTT
>NDXB01020258.1:922-17736 GCA_002631895.1 Agapornis roseicollis | reverse complement strand
TTTTTTTTCCCCCCCCCCCCAACCCCCGCCAGCAAATCCACTCTGGTTATACCAATAGAAGTCTTGATTTATGTGCAAAAATTTGAAGGCTCCATTCTGGAATTCCCTCTGTGGTTTCACATGTGGCTAATCCTAATTTCTTGAAGTGGGAGGGAAGTTTTGGCGTGCACTAGGAGGGAAACAGGATGGGAGGCTAGCTGCTCTCTGACTAAAAGCGTTCTCTTATTTTTGTGGTCTTCCTTGCAAAACTGCCCTTGCCCTTGTATTTGAAACAGATCGAACTGAAAGATGCCACAGTCACCATCTTTACATACTAAGTTCAATGTTAAAAGTGCAGTTACAGTATATTTTAAATCCCAAGCAATTACCATCTTTTATAGCAACAACTGCAATCCATTAAAAGAATATGCCAGCACAATTGATAGTATATCTGCAATTATTAGTTTGCCACTAAACTAAAACAAACCTCCATTATTCTAGCCTGCATTTCAAGTGAGAGATGGAATAAATACCAAGCCATTTTACTTATATTTTGGAAGGTAGAATTTAGAGTATAAAATAATCACTAAGCTATTATTGATAAGTTTACATTCAGGTTTTACTTTAAGCTCCTGCCTTAGCATAAGACAAACTCTTCCTATGCAGAGGCATAAACAAGATTCTCACTAGATCATGCTGGAAGTTTTATATCTCTGCCCACCAAGATGTGTTAGTAGTAAATGTAGTGAGGGCAAAGCTCTGAACTCCCACCATAAATATTTTGCAGTTGTTGCAGAAAAGAGAAATTGTCATTCCCAAACAGATCGATGTAGTATCCTTTCTCTGACAGCGGTCAGTGTTCTGAATGCTTCAGAAGATAAAATAAATCCTCCCCTTCCAACCTGTTCTGTCTGTAATTGTGCACAATGCACTTAATTGTTCAATGCAGAAGAATATCTTCCTGACCTAAGTTGATCATAATTGTGTATAGCTTTATTTATACCAACATTAACATTAATCTTGATGGTTTATTACTAGCACTGTTACCAGGAGACACTGCATATTTTATTAATACTGTTCTCTAAACTCACTGTGATGATTGAGGATTTCTGGCAATCCTTCATTTCCCACTAAGTTCCTCCTATAGAAACCTCCCACTTCTTTGCAGGAACTCCCTGCTCATATCTATCCCTCTCCCTCATCCCAGTGATTCTGCCTGTATCCACAAGCCAGAATTTTTCTGTGCCCTCTCTTGTTACCAGAATTCTCCATTCTTCCCCCAATCTCAGGGGCAGGTAACACAAACAGACCCNAAGCCAGAATTTTTCTGTGCCCTCTCTTGTTACCAGAATTCTCCATTTTTCCCCCAATCTCAGGGGCAGGTAACACTTTTAAAACAGACCCTTTTGCCTGATCATATCTCCTGAGAATCACACACACACACACACACACTGCAGCCATGGCTTTGCCAAGCATTCAGCTTTTTTTCTCTGCTCTTCCTATTATTGTCATTTATCTTTGAAGACTCAGCTGCAGTTTCCCAGCTTTAACACCAGAACAAAGTACTGCACCAACTAGTTTGACCTCCTAGCTTGCAAGGGCCACTACATTTCACCCAGCTACCTTTGTGTTGTGACTTTAATTCTTTGTTTTTAACACCTGCAAGCTGTCTGAATTTAGAGGAACCTGGTATGACTTTGTGTGTAGCCATTGTAGCTTCAATGTTATTTACTGGTTCTAGCACAGCAGTGCATACAAATGGAGCTGTGCTTGTTCTGGGGCCAATTATGGTTCCCTTGAAATGAAGCTGAGCCTGAGATAGTAAACCCCTGCCAGATCTCAGCTGGTTCTGCCTCGAACAGCTCAAGCATCTCTGTGCCACATGTCACAGTCCTGGAAGTGATAACTTTGGGAGGACAGTGAAAAGGTGTCCCACCAAGTCAAGTAATTTCTGGCTCAGCACAGCAAACCATGGAATCATAGAATGGTTTGGTTTGGAAATGACCTTAAAGACCATCTCATTCCAATCCCCCTGTCATGGCAGGGACATCTTCCACTGGACCAGGTTGCTCAAAGCTCTGTCCAACTGGGCCTTGAACGCTGTCAGGGATGGGGCAGCCAATGGGCGAACTGTTCTAGTGTATTGCCACCCTCACAGGGAAGAACTTCTTCCCAATATCTAATCTAAATCTACCCTCTTTCACCTTAAAAGCATTCTCCCTTTTCCTATCACAACCTTGTCAAAAGTCCCTCTCCAGCTTTCTTGTCAGGCCCTTTAGGCACTGGTCTCTAAGGTTTAAGGTGTCCCCAGAGCCTTCTCTTCTCCAGGCTGAACAAGCCCAGCTCTCTCAGGCTGTCTCCATAGCAGAGGTGGTCCAGCCCTCAGATTATGTTCATGGCCTCCTCTGGACTCACTCTCTGCCAGTGGAAGAGTGATCCCAGATGTGGGCAGGGGCCTGAGCCTCTGCTGGCTGTGTATGTTTTCAGCTCAGCTGAATTGACAAATCCTCTTGCAGTCCACATTGCTGGCAAGCACAATCAGAAACATTGAAACAGCCTGAGGAAAAACTAACAAGCTCTGAGGTACCTGAGCTGACTTGGTTTCAAACATTTCAAGGATTCTGTGCTGCATAACAGAGTGTTCTCAGATGGTCCTTAGTGAGAATGTTGAGCTGGGGTTTATGCATCTTTAATGCAAAGGTAAAAGGTAAACTAAATTTTAGAGAAAAATGAAAAAAAAAAAAAGGAAAGGAATCATCACGCCGTTTTCATCACAAAAAACTATTAATTAAATAGTATTTTGAATCACAGTCATTCTGAGGATATCACANTACAGCAAAAAGAAAAAGAAAAAAAAAATTTATAAAAAAAACAAAAAAAAAAAAAAAAGGAAAGGAATCATCACGCCGTTTTCATCACAAAAAACTATTAATTAAATAGTATTTTGAATCACAGTCATTCTGAGGATATCACATTTCATACTATGCTTCTCACAGGGTCAGTTAGCTGCCTTCAGCAATACATTATTTTCCTTCTTTTTTCCCCCATCTACATTTTCAGTACCATTTTGCATTTCTAATCCCCACTTCAGTGTCGCCTCTGAATATGGGTATGCTTTTAGCAAAATTGCCTTATTTCTTTTACTGACATAAGACCAATACATGTTGTCAAAGTACCGACCAAAAATCCTTTGTTGTCATCCAATCCAAGAGCTCATAATTTAATACAAGGCAAGAGACAGCAGACACAGAGAAACAGATGGGAGATTGCAAGAACAGGGTAAAGCAAACAGTCTAATTTTACTGCAAGGGTGAAACTCAGTTGTGTTTCTGTTATGTAGCATGGCCCACTCACTGGTTTCCACATAGGACTCCACAGACAAAACCAGCCATCATATCATTAAACTATGCACTTTCCCGTGGCACCAAGTTTCACCAGTTAATTATATGCTCTATAAACAAATTTCTCTCTTTGACCTAGTTTAAGCATTACTGAATGGGTAAATCAAGTCTGATATGAAGTAGTAGGCTTCATCCTTTGTCTAAAGCATAATTTAGATTACTAGCAAGACACCGTTTGCTTTCAATAGGCCTGAGTTATAACCCCCTGAAGTAAATGAAAAAACAAAGTAATAATTGCATTGGGGTTTGGATCAGGTCAAATGTGATCTTGAAACCAACACAAACACCAACCCACGCATCAGATATCTATCTGGCATTTAGGAAATATAAAATCGTCAACATTTTTCTCTACAAGCAGTCAAACAAGAGTGAAAAGGAGGTATTTTTGTAAAATTATTTGGGGAAAACTCAGATACTAATGAAAGGGAGCAAATAAGCAGCTGGGTGGATGGGAAGACTGTAGAAGAGTCTGTCTGGAGCAGCTGGGAGAACTATATACAGAACTACATTAAATGATGTTCCAGATCCTGAACTCACTCATAATCACGTTTCTTTACAGCATTTGCTTTTGAATGTTTTCTGGACGAGCTTTTGGCACTGTTGAGATTTATGCTGTGTCAGCCAGAGGGACTGAAGCCGTTTATTTACCCAGGCAGCGCACAGGCAGCATGAGGAGAGCTCCAGTCTCCCAGATCTGATCTGCCTCACAGCAACTGGCTGACTTTATTTCTAGCCTCAGCAAGCTGATGGTAGTACCCTGTATACATAGTGTGCATTTGAAGTCCTATACACTAGTTTACATGAAATACGGGTTTCAGGGCTAAAGAAGGAATACATACAGGAATATACCTTGCCCCATTAAGCAAGTTGCCACATGATGGATTAATGGTTTGATAATACTTCTATCACAAGAGGCAGTCATTAACAAATTCTCTTTAGCGTCTGGACAGCAAATCCGCCTGATCATACCAGGGATTGAAACACTCCTAAAGCTTTAGGGCAGAATGGAGGAAAGCTCAGTAACCCTTTAGGAAAGTGAGTTAATGGTTCAGGTATTAAAGTGGTTTATGGTTCACAGGAAATCCCAGGGGAAAGGGAAGTATGGATGAAGAGAACCATAGGGAATGTCTGGATGCATGAGGTTACAAATATCCCTATAACCTGTCTGAGGATAGGTGTGTCCCCACATGAGTGCTCTTTTTCATAGAATTACAGCATGTTTTGGGTTGGAAGGGACCTTAAAGACCATCTCATTCCAACCCCTCTTGCCATGGTCAAGGGACACTTTTCACTAGACCAGATTGCTCCAAGCCTGATCCAACCTGGCCTTGAACACTGCCAGGGATGGGACACCCACAGCTTCCCTGGGCAACCTGTGCCAGGGCCTCGCCACACTCTTCTTTACTTCAGTGAAAGAGTGATTTCAAGAGATACGGTATTTTATTTCTGTGGGCAGGCTTGCTGTAACCATTCACACACTGGACTCAGGGGCAGCCAAAGGACAACAGTTTGTTTCTTGAGTAACCTTCACAGGCTCACACCGTAGCTATTAATGCATGGTGCAAAGTGGGAAAGCTACTGTTGGAGGCATGTGCTAGCAATAGTCTACTGATCTAAGCCCCTGAATCTCCTGCTACACTTGGAACTTTCTCATTTCCATATGCTTTAGCTCCTAGTTTGCTCAATCCTGTCAAAATAGGAACCAGTAAGTATTCCCAAGGCTCTATAAAAGCCCAGCTTTAATGTTTTTGGTGATGTGGGTAGGAGCTTCTTGCTAGCCATGCACATCTTTAACATCTTGGCATTTATTGTGTGGATAAATGTCAGATATGACTGCCATGTNTCTCATTTCCATATGCTTTAGCTCCTAGTTTGCTCAATCCTGTCAAAATAGGAACCAGTAAGTATTCCCAAGGCTCTATAAAAGCCCGGCTTTAATGTTTTTGGTGATGTGGGTAGAAGCTTCTTGCTAGCCATGCATATCTTTAACATCTTGGCATTTATTGTGTGGATAATGTCAGATATGACTGCCATGCGGTGGATTTTGATCAGCAGCCTACACGTGACAGTTTTACTGTTTATTACTTATCCCCAAGCCATTCATGTCCCTTTAACACTCTAAACATGGCACTCAAATGCTGACGTGGGTATTTTTTAATTAAGCACCTTTTCACTGTTTAAGTTTGCTAAACAGGCAACTGCCTGCAGACTTTCCACTTTTATCTTCTTGATTGCTCAGCAGTGAGGCTTTTCATAATTAAAAGCCCATTTTTCAGTTATTCTGGTCTGCGATATTTATTCTTCGGGAAAAAAGTACCAAAAAATTGTTTTTGCTTGACTGAATGATTGAAGGAAACACTTCAGGTGCTTGTCTGTTCCTCAGTAACACAAGGTTTTAAATTAAACTGTAGAATTTTCTGGCTTTTTTATCCACTGCCTCTCAACGTGTGGAACTCCAGCAACCCTGATGAACAGCTCTGAGTCACTTCTCCTGGTGCCAACACTTTGCATCCTTTCATGCCAGATCTACACAGGAATCTACACAGAATGGTTAGAGAGTGAGATCTCGAATAAGCAGCCGTGAATTTGTCTCACAGAAGTATTTTTGAGCACCACCACCACCCCCAAACAAATGCCCCAGATAATGAAAAGCTTTGTTGAAAATTCCCTCTCCTCCTTATGGAACTAAGGTGCATGCAAATCACAAATCAGGTATTTGGCACCCCAGGAGCAGACCAGATGGTTTTTGGACACTAGGCCCTCTGTAGTATTGGGAGTTGTCAAACAAAATGTACTTGCAATGGCAACATCTAAAATAGCATGAGAAAGAACTGACCAACAACTTATTGCTTATAAAAAAAGCTTGTTTCCAAACTTTTTTTTTCCCCAGACTCAGGTTCTAGGCATGGAATTTGCCAAAATATAAGGAAAAGCCTCTATAAATACCTAAACAAAAGCTGCTTAGGTCGATCTTTCATGGGCACCTGTAGACTAATAATTACTAAGGCAATCAAAGACACTTTGGAAAATAAAGACCTAATTTAAGCAGTTTCACCCCAACCTGCACACAGGTTGCATAACTGCTCAGCAGTGGCTTTTGCACCCTCCTGCTTTCCAAATTCCTGTAGCCAAGCATACTCCATCTCAGAAAAGAATGCAACTTCTTGGCCAAGATTTGTCAACATGAATTATTAGGCATAAAATCCACAACTAAGAAATCTCTAAAGTTGATCTGTAGAATAAAGTTGGGTTTGCTGATCTTGATGCATGCAGAAATTGTCTTTAGGAACATGACATAGCTGGGAATATCTTAGCCTACAAAGGGAGTGTTTCACAAATTTGTGGCTTATCAAAAACTAGTATTGTACAGAAGCAATTATTCATAACCATACTGCTTTGCCACACAGCCTGAAATGCCCCTCAGCCAGCTATAGCTGTTGAAATCAATGAGGGCTTTGTCACCAGTTTCAATGGACACAGGATGTTACCAGAACAGCATCTGCAGCAGTTCAGAGATAGGAACGCTAGGAAAAATCTTCATTTGTATCTAAACCTTTCATGTTTCAAATGAGTGGCCTCAGATGTGCATTTTTTTTTGGGGGGGAGGGAGGGGGGAGTATGTCTTTCTTCCATCCAGATGCATATTTTTCAGCTCTAGTCCTGATGATCTTCAGAGCTTATCTCCCAGGGGATCAGAACTCCTTTCTAATTTGCTTCTTTATGAAAATAATCAGGGCTTGAAATTAACTTTTTTAATTGCTCACAATCTTTGTTACTTGCACAAAGAACAAGTAGCACATTTCCATGTCTCTATTTATTTATGAGACTTTAGCTTATTTATTTGCCTACCTGCCTTTAGCAAGCTCATGTTCTGAAAGCAAAAGAGCAAGAAGATGCAGGTAAAAAGGAATTAATAGGTTATTTCAGCTCAAGAAGAAACAAACAAAAAAGCCCATACAACCATAAAACCCAAGCATACATTTATTGTTTGGGAAGATGAAGGAAATCAAATTTCAAATTTTAATTTTTGGAAAGGAATTGCTGTAAGGCTACTGTAACTCAGCTTCTCAGTAGCTTTGTTTCTGTTTGCCATTTTAAATTGTGGAAAATGATACGCTCCTATATTATAAAAACATTTTACAGCTAAATAATTTAGGGCTAGATTGTGCTAGGTTTTTTTTTTTATGTGTGATGGCTTACCATGCAAGTATCCCCAAAGGACCAGCAAACTTCTGTGACAACTCCATTGACAGACTTCCTTAGGGACCACTTGCACAATCCATATTATTAAACATAATAAAGAATGACAGAATCTGGCTGTTAAAATGTCTTTGGAGGCCCAAATACTATAGTGCTAGCAGCCATTAAAGCTATAGATAAATTACATCTAAAACAATCCCATTTTGCTGCATTCCTAACTTCTAAGACATCCTTTGATGTCAGCGTTGCTAATCTTTATTCTCAGCACATTCTTTTTTTAATCTAACACCTCTGAGTTTCTCCTCAGACAAGGACGTAACCACAGATACGGCTGTCAGGTAAAAGTATTGCAATGAATTCTGGTTTGTACAACTTCTGGAAAGCATTCTGAAACGTTTTGCTTCTGGGGCTGCACGGACTGAACAAGATGTCCTCACTGCTTAGAAAGTAACAAAACTTATTGCTGGAATTGTGGAATAGACTCATAGAATGGTTTGTAAAGGACCTTAAAGCTCAGCCAGTTCCAACCCCCCTGCCATGAACAGGGACACCTTCCACTAGACCAGGTTGCTCCAAGCCCCGTCCAACCTGGCCTTGAACGCTTTCAAACCCTTCTTGAGTTCCTAAGGCATGGCTCTGTAAGTTTGTGCTGAGCTAAGGCTCAGCAAAGGACGGGATCACTTCGGGCGGGCCTTGTTCTCATGCCAGAGAACCAGAGCTGTCCTAGCACAGCCCTAACACATGCATCAAGGCGAACACTCCCTCATACGAAATCTCCTAAGTTTTCCGGTGGGCTTTTGGTTTTGTTTTGTTTGGTTTTTTTTTTTGTGCTCTCATAAAGGTTTTCCCTTCAGAGGGCGGTATCTCTGTAAATCCACCCAGACTTCTCACATTAGAAAGGTGAAGCACCGTGTGCGGGAAGGTCGCTTAGCTCCAGCGTCCTGCACAGTCAGGAACAGCTNCCCCTCCCGCAGACGAAAGCCCCCAAGTTTTCGGGTGGGCTTTTGGTTTTGTTTTGTTTGGGTTTTTTTTTTTGTGCTCTCATAAATGTTTTCCCTTCAGAGGGCGGTATCTCTGTAAATCCACCCAGACTTCTCACATTAGAAAGGTGAAGCACCGTGTGCGGGATGGTCGCTTAGCTCCAGCGTCCTGCACAGTCAGGAACAGCTCGGGATCAGGGCAGTGAGGAGGGATGCTCCCCACGGAGATCACGATTTTATTAATGCTGTAAACTCCTCACACCGTGCCTATCCCCCAGCCAAGAAGGGGAACAGGGGAGTTTCGCCCCTCAGGAGAGAGCCGTGATCCCGGCCCTGAGACGAGGAGCCCGATCCCACCATCACGGCGTCCCCGTTCCCTTACAGCAGGCGGCGGGAAACTGCGGCGGGGGCGGGGAGGGGCGGGCCGCAGCAGCTGGAGGCGGGGCCGCGCTGTGCCGCGCCGTACCGGGGCGGGGCGGGCGGTGGAGCTCGTCGGCTAATGGCGCTGGGGGCCGGGGGAGCCTCCTGGCCGCGGGGCGGAGGGCGGGGGCGCTGAGCGGGGCGTGCGGCGCGGAGAGCGAACAAAGCGCCGGAGCTGCCAGGTAAGGCCGCGGTCACCGCACCCCTTCCCGGGGGAGGAGGTAGGCAGGGCGGGCAGCGCTGCCGGGGCTGTGCCCCCCTCTGCCTATTCACCTCCCCCATGTTTGTGAGAGGAGGAAATTCCCCTCGGGGTGGTTTCCCCCCGCCGGCCTGCTCCCAGTGCCCAGCCGCCCGCCCTCGCGCTCCAGCGGCCCCGTTGCCGGCGGCTAAAGGGGGAGTGGGAGGGGAAGGTGTCGCCTTGAGTTTCTGGCAGCGCTGCGGCCGTGTAATGTTACCCCTCGGCCGGGCGGGCTTGACGCTCAGCGCGGCTCCTCTTTGTGTCCAGGTGGCGAGGCCGAGGGGCTGCAGGGCTGCCCGCGGCCATGGGGGTGCAGGACCGGCCTCAGTGCTTCTTCGAGATAGAGATCAACCGGGAGCCAGGTAAGGCCAGTGTCTCTGGCACGAGTCTTGTCTGAAGTGGCGTGTTTGGGATGGGGTTTACCACATTTTTGCCTCCTTAATGCACTCGAGCCGTTATCAATGAGTTTGTCTATTGATCTTATTTCTGAGTTAGTTTTTAGTAACTTTTGATGTTTACCAGTGTGCTGGATAGTTTTATTCTCTCGTACGACAGACTTTTAGTCTCATACATGAGAGGCTCTGTGAGGCTAACACCATGTTCAAGATAAAGAGCATCCTTTATTAGAAGTGCTGCTTGGTTATTTATTGTACCTGGTTATTTATTGTACCTTTACAGTTCTATAAGCCATGGAAAACTGGGGCAAGTCGTGAAGAAACTGGAAAGGTACTCGGAGAAGTAGTTTTAATCATACTGTAATTAAAATCGGAAAGGGACCTCAGGAGGTCAGCTGGCAAATATCTTTCCTCCTTCTGCTCAAAATGAGTCTTGTGAGTGTAAATAGAGAATTGACCATGGGATTGTAGAGGCACAGAGTGTCTCATCAGGTGGCCACTTTAACAAAGAAACATAATTGAAACAAATCCATCTCTTAACTCATATTTTCCCTATGGGAAGTGTAATCTGCCTTTTAGAGGCAGACTGTGAGTTTTAATCCCGGAATAGGTACTTGATTCCCTCTTCGGTTTTCCCCCCTCTGTAGAAATGGTTGTGGAGATTTACTTGCCCATGGCTTTGAACATGAATTTGTTAATGCATATGAGTTGCCTCGCATAAAATGCTTTATATTGCTGCTGTTTATCTCTCAGAAAAATTAAGAAATGTGATGGCTTCATTATGCTTTCACTTTCAGTTTTTACTTCAATGTTTCTCTGAAAGCCTTTGAAATAAGTTTTATCTTTGCATCTTCAAATTTCAGTTGCATTCAAACATAACTAACACACTTGACATGCTTTTTCATTTCAAAAGACAGATTCAAGCTTCAGTGAAATCTGAATTCAAGTTTCAGATAGGGCATATCTATAAATCTGTTGCTGGTGTCACTCCTATTTGAGTTATTTAACTGTGCCTTTTCTGAACACTTATTGAGGAGAAAAAAGTTAATGTGAATGGACTTTTAACATTTTCTGTGTCTTTAATTTTACTATGAATAAGACTACTAAAAAGGCTTTAGGTTGGGTAGGCTTCCAGATTAACAGTGATAGTTTAATGGCATTGCTTTATAGCAAAGACAACTTCATTTCATTTGCTTGTAATCATTGTTAGGGGTTTTTGTTTTGACCCTCTCCATCTGAAGAATATCTCCCTATGCTGTTCTCTTCTGCTCTTTATGTATGTGTTCCTGCTCTTTCATTATATCCCTTGCTGTCTGCCTTGTCTCCTCAGCCATCTGCTGTGCATCATGAGTGAAAGTGCATTACCTTGTTTTTCCTCACATCTGTTTAGGTTTGATGACTGATAGCGGTGTCAGAGAGAAATTGCAGTGTTAGTGTTCTTGGTGGCGCAGAGCTTTGGTTACCTGGAGTAGACATAGAGGTTTGGCTGTGTTTGCGGCTGTCCGTATTTATTGTCCCTTTAAAGAAACGGGGATCTCAAAAGTGTTTATCAAATTCAGAGCCCTGCTGGTTTCATTACACCTGACTAATGGCTTGTGTTTTTTGCAGGAAAATGTGCCAATTTGTAAAATATTGGTATGGGACTTAGGTGCAATCTGGTTACACTACTTTATTCTGGTGTCTGTTTATGAATTCACTATGCAACTATGCCTTGGGATTTAAGGTTATATTTAAAAAGCTTAAACGTTACTCTTCTAGCTGTAAGATGACCTTCAAAAGCTGAATCAAGTGGGAATGATAAAGCAGTGCTTCCAGATGACATAAAGCATTAACTGTGAGATGTACTCTCCCTGCTGATACTAGTGAGGTATTCATTTTAACTTTTAAACTGCCAGCAGATTTTGAAGTTAACATTTTATTTATTTGACTTTAATACAATAAGCTGATCTGCTGGCTCTTTTATTACATATAGGGAGAAAGAACTGGGCAAAAGAATGGTACTACATCTTGCTGCTAGCCAAGAGACATTGCCTCCACCCTGTCTACACTGAACAGTCCAACTAATATCTCCCCACAAAATGCAGAGAATAAGCAGACATGTCTCTTTAACATATTGGAGACATCTCTTCACCTGAAGAATACACAACCGTATCATGTTTAACAGCGTAGTTTGTTTGGTGTCCAAAAATATTCCCCCACACAGTGGGGCAAAGTTTGAAGGCTTTGTGTCTGTGTTTTTAAGTCTAAACTTAGGCTGCTTTTAACAAGTTGCCTGTTAAGCATTTTTTATGAATGCACCTTATGGTTCATAATTTTTGAAGAGCAAAGGGAGAATAAGTCAGAAATAAGTGTTTACCTTGATACTAACACTGACAGCACCTCTCTCTCTCCTTTTGGGCCCCCATACCAATGGATTTGGATGCATAGTGTGCACATAGTAAAATACCTTACCGTATTCCCAGAATCTTGGGATGACAGCAGATGCCAATTTAAGTAATTCTCTCTTTACTTTCTGATGCAGAAATCTGCGTGGAGCTTCAGTCTTTCAGATACTATGATAATTAGAACAGATGCCTGACTAGGATGTTGCATACGTAGTCTGAGTCTGCTGCTGTAGCAGTTCTTGTGGCCATCCAAGATTCTTTTTTTCCCACTCATTTCCCCTCCTGCCCCTCTCCAGCANTTTTTGGTTTTTTGGGTTTTTTTTCATGATTAAAAGATTTGACTTTATTTTTTCTTTTTTAATTCAGAAATTTTCTGAATGTGACTTCCAGAAATGTGACTTTCAGAACGATATTTCAGAGCCTGCAACCCAAGATTCTTTTTTTCCCACACATTTCCCCTCCTGCCCCTCTCCAGCAAGATTCATACATCATGAAATATATTATTTACTCACTTTTGCTTTTTTCATTCTTATTCTTGCAAGAGTTTTCCTTCTCATCTTGGTTTATTGCCTTTCTCCTTGCCCCCCACTGTCCTTTATTATTGTTTAACCCTTTCCTCACTTTTTCATTCCGTTTCAGTTTCCTTCCTTTGGTATGCCTCTTCCCTTATCAGTCAGTCTGCTGTTCTATTACTTCTCTCCTTCTAGTCAATTTGGGCAAAAGTTTGGTATATTTTGGAATTTCAGCTGCTATGAATTTATGTGAAATAAGCTCCACTGCAAAAGTCATTGTAGTATTGTGCTCGCATTGGCAGAACCCGGGATGCTTTATGGGGGTTTTGTTACCCTTTCTGGAGACAGAAACTGTTCTTAACTGGCTTCTCATTAACTTTTAGGCCTTTGCAGGCAAAAAGCTATATATTGGCAGGAACCAGATCAGCACTTTGTCCATGAAAAAGTTATCAGTCTGGTTAAGTCTAGTACAGCAGGAGCCAATGGGGCACTGTATGGGGTACCCCTCTCAGGGTCTATAAGGGAGCTAATGTGTAGATTTGGATGGAACTGTTCTAATAAAAATTGTAATCCAGTCATCACATAAAATTGCTGTCAGTGCAGAATGAAATACACTGAAGACTTACTTTGAAGTTTAGAACAAATTGGATTAGTAAGTGGAAGATCTAACTGATGAGCCTCTTTTGCTTGAAGAAAAAGTGTAGTCTCTCACTTGCATATCTGTGAAATACAGTAAGATAGTAAATTTTTGTTGTGTGCAGTACTGAACTATGTTTGCTTTAGTAGAGACCACGGTGTTCTGTAATGGAGGAGTGTCAGGTAGTATCTGTGGAACACTGGGCTTGGTAGAGAGCTGGGGAAGTAAGTTTATGGAGGCTTTCCTTGCAAAGAGTGTAAAGCAGGGTAAGGAAGCATTAACCAAGTGTTAATGTGTCAAGGCATAGATGCCTGCTCAGGGCAACTGTGACATCCATTGTTTTAACTGGTGCTTACAATACAGTCTGTTCCTTTTCCACAGTAAGTTTGTATTTTTCTGAAAACTAGCTACATTTCTACTTTAAAGCAGTCTTTTAAAATTTATATGACTTAGTACTGACAAATTTAGGGACAAATATATCAATAAAATTAAAATACAGTCTTTTTAGTGAGCTGTTATTTAAACTTTTAGGCAGATCTGTCTAAGCTTTTGGGCCTCTGACAGGCATCCTGGACTCAGCCTGTAAGGGATGTGCATTGCTGTTTTAATGTTTGTAATCCCTGCTTTCCTCTTCAGCATTATATTCCTGTTGATATACTGAAAAAAATGCCTCAGTGACTGCTTACTTGGCTTGCTCTGAGAAACTGGGAAAAGACAAACCCAATATATTTAATTTTGGACATTTTGGGTGTATCTGTCTGAAATTGACACCTTTATGGTCTAAACATAACATCTAGCAAAACAGTTTGTGTTAGGTGGCTCCTGAGATTGTCTCTGAAAAGCTGAGCAGCTAAACTGGAGGAAATCACTGGATAAACATTTTAGTTCACTGATTTTATTAAACTTTGCCAGCAGAAGCCCTCAGCACAATGTAGCATGGACATTCCTATCCTTAAGTTTTACCACTTAATTTGAATCAAGTACTAGTTCTACCTCAGCTGAAAAATTGATCATGGGCTAAAAGCATAAGAAAAAAGCTTTCATCTTTTGATTTGAAAATAGTCCTGGAACTGGATTATTTCTGGCTGTTATGCTTTCAGGTTTCAATAAGCTTATTAGCTGCATACAGCACTTTGTGAAATCAAACTTGAAAGCATCTTTGACTTTATATATGCATCAGTTACTGTATGTAGTTACCAGTAAGGTAAATACTCTTTCATCTCTTTTAATTTCTATCAAAAATATTGTTAAAAAAGTCAAAAGCTTTCCAACAAATAAGGATGCTTTATCAAAGTATTGCTTTATAAATAATAGGTAAATGTTACATTATGGCTGGATAAATTCCTATGGTGTTGGCTATCACAAGAAGTACAGTAACATACTGTAAAATCTACACTGTACTATAGGTGAACACATTGTCATAGCTGTGAGCTGGTGAGAATCTGTCTTCTATTGAGAGCACACTAAATTAAAATTACATAAATGTCCTGCCTGTTGATGTGTTAAAATAAAGGTTTTAAGAGTTTGTGTAACTTCCTTGTGGTACTGGAACGTTTGCATCTCATGTTGGGTGAGAGTTTCATTGTTTAAAGATATACTAACATTTTTAGTTTTCATTTATAGTGAGGTATCTCTGCAGGTTCATCTTTTGGCTAAGAGCAACTGAAAAGTCAGGGTAGGTTGTGAGCAGACTTCACCTACTTGAATACTTCTTCTTAGCAATTTGTTTGTTTGCTTGTTTTAATTTATTAGTCAAGTCTTGTTGTTAGTCATGGAAAGTTTGTTCCCTAATGGGATAACTTAACCTTTTGTTAATTTTCTCTATACAGTGTAGGTGGATCATTTGAGATAAGAGGTATCTAAATCTGAGGAAATTAATAGCATCTCAAATGCTTTATCTGTGTTATGTCAGCACCTACCTCAGCTCCAAGTTTAAAATTGGATGTTTCCTGTTACTTTTTTTTTTTGTTTGAGGGATGAGAAAGATTTGTAAGTTCTAAGCATAACTTTTATACAGATTTTTTTTTTTTTTATTAACAGCCGCTGTTTCATATGTGTTTGTCAGATCAAGGTGTGAAAATGTGTTTGATCTTTCTCTAGCACATTTAATTGACTGTTTGTCCGTGGAAAATAAAAGCTTGCGGTGATAATTGTATTGATGCAGTTTAGATAACATACAGGTAGCAACCCAACAGATGGACACACAGTATGTGGTTTGTGTCTTGTAAGCACATGGCATTATTTATATAGCTGGATAAACTGGGTAAGCAATACTTTAGGTTATATGGAGGTCCTTGTCTTTTAAACTGGTTCTGTAGTCTTTTGAGTGTGGATATGTGCCTTACAAGCAGTTTATTGGAGTTGAAAGGCAGGAGAAGCTACCAGATGCTATTATTGACAAAGCATGAGTGAAAGATGCTGTTGAAATCATGACACCTTAGTTATGAATGTCTTTTCCCATCTTCTGCCTTAGCATCTTCAAGAACTTCAAATGACGTTCTTCAACCAGAAAACAGAAGTGGTGGTGTTTGCTGATTCAGGTGCTAGATATGGTGGGGTTTGTATGTATGACAGGAACTTGCAAGCCAGAGGCTTCTGCAATTTATGTCTGAGGGCAAAAGTCCCTTCTGGAGCCCACAGGCAGTAACATCTACTAGTTAATTGTCAGCTGTCACCTTGGTAAATGAGCAGCTCATCCCTATTTCTCTACTCTTGGTAGAATGGGGATAGTGACAACCTTTTCTTTGGAAAGTGCATATATTATTTCACACAGTGAATGCAAGAGAAAATCTGTATATGTCTTTTTAAAGTACTTAATTACTGTTCAGTGCTTTTGCAAGAGCGGGAATGGGCCTTCTGCTCTCCTGAATGACTGTGCTTTTAGTGAAAATTGATAACTCTTACTAAACTGTCTGCTCCATTGTGTTCTCTGCATGAGTCTTCAATCTGCATAGCTTATCATTATTTCTTCACTTGAGAATAGCTGCTTTCTCATAGTGGTTGTTACAGCTGCCACTGTTTAATGTGAGGTCTTTGAATATTTGCTGTTTCTTCATTCTTTGGAGGCTGTCCTTCACCATTTTTCTTTGGATTTTCCAGCTGTAAGGAGAAAGTCCAGAGAACCTTATTACTGTAGTTAGTGGACTTCTTACAAGTACATGTAGTGAGAGGACAAGGGGGAATGGCCTTAAGCTGAAAGAGGGTAAATTTAGATTGGATATTAGGAAGAAGGTCTTCCCTGTGAGGCTGATGAGGCGCTGGCACAGGCTGCCCAGAGAAGCTGTGGCTGCCCCATCCCTGGCAGTGTTCAAGGGGACAGGCTGGACAGAGCTTTGAGCAAACCTGGTCTGGTGGAAGGTGTCAGCTGCCTGTGGCAGGGGGTTGGAGCTGGATGAGCTTTAAGGTCCCTTCCAACCCCAACTGTTCTATAATCCTATGAAATGTAGACATTTTATCAGCTGAAAGCATCTTGAATTTTTATCCAAGACAACAAAATACAGGTTGGTGTTATTTTGTTTCTCCCCTTTTTTAACCAACAGTTCACCTTGTTGGCGATTACATATGTTTGGACAGAGGCTTAAAACTGAATGCAGTTTCTTAGGAGCTTGTCAGAATTTTTCTTAATGACAAAATATTGAATAAAACGTGTTTGAACTTCTTTTTTTTTT
>NDXB01020256.1:15981-32195 GCA_002631895.1 Agapornis roseicollis | reverse complement strand
AGCCCCTGCCGTGGCTCACAGTTTCAACTGAAGCATCTTCATCACTAAAAGGCTGCACACTTCCGGGCTGACCGCCTTAAGGAAAGATCCATACAACAGTTTGGTCATTTTTTCACATGGAAAAGGCGTATCTGAACACCAAAGGTAGAAATCAGCCCTCCCAACAGACTCATTCTCCCTGGCCCATTCATGGAAAGCACAGATTCTTCCTCCCATGGTTCTTTCACTCCCACCTGACCTGAAGCTTTAGTTGGCTCTGTTCTGGAAGATCACTTTCAATGTATCAGTACAATTCCTAACTCAAGGTTTAGGATCCTTCTACAATCAACTTCAAATTCACGCAATTCCCGGTGACTGTGCTTTAAAACCAGCTCTACAGTAATGTAACTGTTAGGAAAAGCTATGTGGCGGGGCAGCACCGCTGACAGCGAAGCCTGTGCGCGCCGAGGACGCGCTGCAGCCCCGCGGGCCCGGCTTCCCCCTCCGCAGCGCGGCTCCCCGGGCTGCCCTCGGGCCGCCCGCAGCACCCGCNGCACCGCTGACAGCGAAGCCTGTGCGCGCCGAGGACGCGCTGCAGCCCCGCGGGCCCGGCCTCCCCCTCCGCAGCGCGGCTCCCCGGGCTGCCCTCGGGCCGCCGGACACGCAGCACCCGCGACCGCGGCTGTCGGGAGGCCCCGGCGGGCCCGGCGCCGGCCGCATGGGCGCAAGCGGCGCAAGGTGGCGGCTTCGGGGTCTGCTCCTGGGCCCGTGCCGCGCTCCAGCCCCGTCGCGCCCAACGCCCGCGCCCGCCCGCCCGTCCTGCCGCTGCTGCACCGCGGCTGTAGGGAGCCGGGGAGCAGCCGGCCAAGGCGGCCCATCCGGCCGCGGCCCCGCACTGCGGCCAAGGCCGCCCCGCTTTCCCCGACAGCGGCCACGGGAAACGGCGGGTGAACGGCCCGCCTTCCCCAGCCCCCACCCGCGGCCCGGCCACACTCACCGGCCCCGCGCTGCTGGTTGCTCCCCCCCTTCTTAGGCTCAGGCATGGCCTCCGCGGCCCCTCTCCGGGTCTTCGTCTCTCTACTCCCCCCCTGGGCCCGGGCATCAGCCACAGTCAGCCGATGGAAGAGCAGGATCGCTTTTGTCTCCAGCCGCCCTGCGAGGCTGACTTCGCGGCCGGGGCAGCGGGGGTGACCGGCGGCAGCAGGTGGAGAACGAACCGGCGGTGAAGGCGCAGAAGCCCGCGGAGGCGCGGGAGCGGAAACCACCCGTCCTGCTCCCCTCAGAGAGCGGAGACTGACAAAACCAAGCCCCAGCCAGCGCCACTTTTATAGCTGGATGCGCCGCGGGGGCGGGGCCACGAGCCGCGCCGTTCACCTCCACCAATGGTCGGCCGCGCCGCGGGGGCGGGGCCACGAGCCTCGCCGTTAACCTCCAGCAATGGGCGGCCGTTGCGACACGCGCGGGGCACTCGTTGCGGGAGAGCGCGCTTGAAAGTTACCTGAGACTTCCCAGCAATTCCTCTGAATTCCTTGCATCCAAAATGCGTTCACACCGACTGCAGGAGGGGGAACTGTCATAACGATCCTGTGGAAAGGAGACTTGGGAATGAAGGGAATGGGGTTCACTGACCTGTTTGTGCATGCTGAGTAAGGAAACACCGGTAGTGTTTATTGGGGAAGCAGTAGCTGTTGTCTGTAATACACGTGGGCACTGATGTTGCCCAGTGCTTTGCATTGCGGTACAGTAAGAGCCTACTGATGAACAGTTCACTGAGCATGGGAGAGTGACGTTGCTGAAAAGGTCTTGCCATTTCTAGCATCCTAGTGAATAGCAGAAAAGAGACAGAAGTCAGTCACATGTGTATAGGGCAACACATGGATGTCTCAAAGCCACCGGGTTTTCTTTGCAATGCAATGTTAGAGCAAAGGACAGCCTTCATGGTAAGCAGGTGGAGGAGTTGCAATTACATACAGAAGACATAATGTACCCTTCAGTACACAAGTTATTAAAACCAGGGAACCATGCTGGGTAGTCTGCAACACCTAACAGCAGCCAAGCATCCCACTTCTATGGTGGGATTATTTGCAGTACAAGATACCAATACTGTTTTAGTGAGGTCAGCCATGTCCTAACCATTTCCTGTGTGCTGGCTCTCTTAATATATAGATTAATGGCAGAGGTGCAAGCTGCCTGGCCTGGACTGAGCTGCAGTTGTTTCTTTCATGCTAATAACCTCATCTCAGAGCAGTGCTGTTTGAGACTGTTGGGAGGGATTAGCTTTAATGCTGAACTCCTTGCAGGTGTGGCAGTCTGAACAATGTGCAGGGCTGTGCACGTACATGTGGCAGTGCAGGTGTCCTGTAGCGGGCAGGTATGACAGCCACAGTACTAATTCGTGGTGGAATTGGAAGAAATGGAAGGATGAAGCCTCTCCTTTGAAGACGAGGAAAGGGAGATGGGCTTGTGCAGCCTGGAAAAGAGAAGTCTCTTGGAGGCCTTACAGCAGCCTTCCAGTACCTAATGGAGGCCTACATGAAACCTGGAGAAGGACTTTGCACAAGGGCATTTAGTGATAGGACAAGGGGGAATGGCTTTTAATTGCCAGAGCATAGATTTATATCAGATATGGGGAAGAAGCTCTTTACAGTGAGAGTGGTGAGACACTGGAACAGGTTGCTCCAAGAAGCTGTAGCTGCCCCATTCCTGGCAGTGCTCAGGACCAGGTTGGATGGGGCCTGGAGCAACCTGCTCTAGTGAAAAGTGTTCCTGCCCATGGCAGGGGTGCTGGAACTGAATGAGCTGTAAGGTCCCTTCCCACCCAAACTGTGATTCTATGGAGAGGTGTCACCAGGATAGGTGGAGGTAAAGCCCTGGAGGGGGAGAGAATGTTGCAGATAAGGTGGAAAAAGCAACTGCAAAGGCACAGAAAGGTGTTGGCAGACTTGGACAACCAAAATAAATTATAAAAGGTGACCAGAGAAGTTGTGACTACTTTGGATATGTGACCACTTTTAATTTCACTTGGTGTCCTGGGTTCAGCAGTCGCAGTCATTTTTCTCCTTCTCAGTGGCTGGTGCAGTACTGTGGTTTTGACTTTCAGCTTGGGAACAGCACTGATAACACCGATGGTTTTAGTTGTTGCTCAGTAATGTTTACTCTGACCAAGGACTTTGTGCATCTCATGCTCTGCCAGGAGGGGAAGCCGGGAGGAAGCAGGGACAGGACACCTGACCCAAAATAGCCAAAGAGGCATTCCATACCACAGCACTTCATGGCCTGGGTGTAACTGGGAGTTACCTGGAAGGGCAAGTGCTCTTGGGGAGCACAAGCAGGGACACCTCACACTAAACCATGCCACCCAAGGCTTCTTCCAACCTGCCCTTGAACACTGCCAGGGATGGAGCACTCAACCTCCCTGGGCAACCCATTCCAGTGCCTCACCACCCTCACAGGAAAGAATTTCTTCCTTATATCCAATCTAAACCTCCCCTGTTTAAGTTTGAACCCGTTACCCCTTGTCCTGTCACTACAGTCCCTAAAGAAGAGTCCCTCCCCAGCATCCCTATGTCCTTTTCTAGCTGTTTGCCAGGCACTTGGCTGTGCTCTGCCACTTCATTTGGCAATACACAGCTGCAGTTGATAGTCCATGTTTGTATTTCTGGGGCACTTTTAGCCGGGTGTGCCAAGCACTTCAGTCTTACCTGTGGGCCTGGCCTATGGGCAATGATTTTCCATTACTGCAACAGCAGAAGCAGTGGAAGGACACTTACTTGGCCTAAGTTGCCAACAGTTACAAACCCAGCCACACGCGCTGTGTTTGCCAGTGACAACTACAAGCATGTTCATAGCGTTTCTGTTCCTTCTGAATAGCACCTTGCCATGTGTTTGCCCACCTCTTAGCAGAGTGGGCCTCCCTCACCTGGAGCAGCACAAGCATTTTGCTCAGTTGGCAGGGATAGGCAGCGCAAGGGTAGCTCAGACACTCAGTGTTGTAGCTCTTCTTGTTTTTCCTCTTGAGCAATTCTAGTCCTAAGGAAATAGATTTTGCCATCCTTCCCTTTGATGCAGATGAACAGCAAGGCAGCAGGAACTTCCAGTAATTTTTTACCAAAACACACATCATTTTGATGCAGATATAAAGGGTTAGTTCTGACTGTATTCAATAACAACAAATCCAAATGAAACAGCATAGCACAGAGGATCAGAAGAGACCTTTCTGTATCTGCCAGTCCAAATGTTTGCTCTTCCAGGTGTGCTCATCACGTAACCTCTTAAATGAACTCGTTCAGCTGCAATTTAATGCTAGCCAAGTTTCTTATTCCCCCATGGGAGGCTGTTTGCAAAGATCAACCTTCTGTTTCTCAGAACAGTTTATTTGTGCCCAGCATTTATCAGCTTGTCCTGCCGATGAACCTGACCTTCACCTCTTTTGTGGTGTTCACCCTTCTCAGAGCAGCTGGTTCCTTTCTCTCAAGCCTTTGTTTTTGAGAGCACCATGCCAATTCCCTAGGGCAATATTCTTCCTGTGTAGTTTCAAGTGTTTCAATAAAACATCTAATTCAGGAGCCAAGTCAGAACTTAGGTAGACTGAATGACTGGAGATGCCCATCTCTTCCCACTGACTACAGAAGTCCCTAGTGACTATACTCCTAATTTCTGTGTCTTTGTGAAGTACCTGAAGTTGGGCAGCAGGAATGTGGGCTTTAAAAGGTGTGGGGTTTTGTGTCCTGTCTTAAAAAGTCCTTCTCTGCAGTGGTTCCTATGGGAATTTATCTTTCTTTGACATAGATGACCAGTATTCCAGATGGCACCTCATCACTGCTATCAATAGCTTTCCTGCTTCTCTATCACTTGCCAATACCCTGTCTGAAATAGTTTGCCATCATTTAAACAGGCCTGTATTCTGTATTGTATTTCCCTCCTCCCTGTGATTTACAGTTCATTAACTCCCTAGTTGAGACCTGAAATTCATGTTAGCCCTGAAGTCCACAATCTTTCACCCTGGGTTATTACATTTTACTTTATTACTAATTCCACTAGACCTCATGGTCAGTTCTTCCTAGGCAATATATAGAAACCTCCTTTATAAATACATCACCTTCCACTTCTTAAGTTTCATTAACACCCTCTTGCTTCTGATGTCTTGGTAATTACTTGGCAGCATAGAACAAGAAATTCCTGTTGGAAGTGTTGAATAGTGTTTTGTGTTGAAAGTATTTTGTGTTGAATAGTCACTCACTTGTTGCTTATTTGCCAGGCTGACCAAATCATGAATATCAAAAAGCATCATTTCTCAATTACAAATTTGTTCTTGAAATAGAAGGAAATGTAACGATAAAGCTGTTATCAGCTTTCATGTAATTGCAGCCCTATTTTCATTCTGTCAATGGAAACTGCTGCTTATTTGAAAGATGATTATTTCAGTGCTGCTTGATTGCTGCTTATTTGGAAGGTGATTTCTTTCTGCAAGTCTCAGTGTAGCTGCTGGGACCTGCCAAAGCCCATGCTCCACAGTCTTCATATTTCTCCTTACATCAAAAACTGGAAATATGAAGAGTGGCTCATTGCTGGAGGGAAAAGATCTGTTTCAGCTGCTGGCTTAGATACTTGTTGAGCAAGATATGTATAGGAGTGACAGAGCTCATCTCCAAAGAAGGAAGACTCTGTCTTTCTCTGTGGTATAAAGAGAGCCAATAGCTACATGGTTTTTATTCTACCTAAATCAAAGCAAAGAAGTACCAGGCTGTACACCTTGTGGTACCTCAAGGTCAAAGTCCTGGCACATCCCAGATGCATTCCCGCCTTCCTCTTCTCCACAGCATGACTGTGTGCTCCCTTCCTGTCCCTCTCTATTCACCATCTCCAAGTCCTCCCTCACTCCAGGGCTTCTGTGTCACTGGGTACACTGGTCTTCCCTCAAGGGGTTCAGTGTCCTTTGTTTCCTTTTCCCTCACCATGGCCACTGTCATTCCGCTCTCACTCATCCTTTTCCACTTCTCTTTCACAGACTTACTCAAACCCTTTGGATTTACTCTGAGAAGCACTGGGATCTTTGCAATGCTGGAAGATTTCATCAACTTATTTTCTGATAGGTGGGCACTTCCAGGTGTTCTCAGAAGTGCTGGATGTGCTAACTAGAAGCTCTAACCGCTACTGTAAGGTTGACTCGCTTCAAAGTCGGGCAGTTTCTGCCCAAGAATGTCTGTAACATTCCTCAAGTGTTTGGGAAGTGACTGATTGCAGTGCTGTACAGTTACCCTGTTACAGGCAAACATAAATAAGCAGAGATGGGTATGAAGGTTTTGGTGGGCCCTGGTTTCAACTCTGGGTTTCTCACCTAGAGGTGAGGACTCACTCTTGGTTTCAAAAGCTGCATTAGCATTTCAAGCTACTGCTCATGATGTATAAAATTAACAGAATCAAATTGCTAGTGCTACATAGTCACTATTTGCTCAATAAGCAACTACACAAAGTGCTTTTGCAACATGGAGAGAAATGTACAGGTCTGGCAGGCACCAGAGAGTCCTTCCTGCAGAACAAGAAAGCTCTCATAGAATCATAGAATAGTTAGGGTTGGAAAGGACCTTAAGATCATCCAGTTCCAACTCCCCTGCCATAAGCAGGGACACCTCACACTAAACAATGCCACCCAAGCTTCATCCAACCTGCCCTTGAACACTGTCATGGATGGAGCATTCACAACTTCCTTGGGCAACTCATTCCAGTGCCTCACCACCCTCACAGGAAAGAATTTCTTTCTTATATCCAATCTGAACTTCCTCTGTTTATGTTTGAACCCATTACCCCTTGTCCTGTCACTACAGTCCCTAATGAAAACAGAAAAAAAGAGAGTGGATGGAGCAGAAATGGGATGCAACCCATACAGGAAACTCCTGTGTGATCTCTGGAGTGCAGGGGATGTACAGGACAATAATGTCCACATTTTCTAGTTGCTGTCAATGCTGACCAAAAGGAATGACTCCTTCGAATATGCTTAAGAGCTGCACTTTGAAAATAAGAATCCAGGCAGACAGGTACTGGAATGGAAATGTACACAGCAGTTTGTTGAAGCAGTGTCTTTCACAACCGGCTTCTCAGTGACACATGAAAAGCCACAATACTTTAGCCTACAGCGCCTGTCCCAGCTCTGTCAGCTTTGCCTGGTTCTGTGCTCAGCACCCCCATCTTGCTGAGCTCTCATCCACTCTCAAGCGTGCTTCATCCTCAGGGACACAGCGGCACAAACTCTTTGTGTTTTGGGCACCTGCTCTCACCATCCTTTCAAGCTTTTCCTATGGCATGCAAGCAATTTGTGCAGGTGGTTTAAGCAAAGCAGAATTTGATCGTGAGAAGCATTGTGTCAGCACCTGCGCCCAAGAGAAGCTTTTGGAAAATACACATGTATGTGCCATTGGAAATACAGAATCTGGTTTGGGGTGAGGTCTGTGGGTAAAAACGTGCTGTCACCCTGATCTTCGAGTGTTCCTGGCAAAAGGACCTTAAGAAGAAAGAGGAAAAAGAAAATCTGAATTAAAAAATAAAGAAGAGAGGAAAAGACGTGACCCTGCATCAGTTTCACATTGAGTGCTCAGATGCAGAAGGCTCCACACATCTGTCACCAGAGCTTGCTTTCTTGTATAAGAGAGAAAAATACTGAAAATAGTGCCTGCTGGACCCTTGCTGTGCACTGAGAAACATAGAATCGTAGAATAGTAAGGGCTGGAGAGGACGTTTAGATCATCTAGTTCCAGCCCCCTGCCATGGACGTGGTGTCTCTCAAAGTAATAGTGGTTCTGTGATTCCCTGCAGCCTCCTCATCCATCACTGCTGATGTATGTGTCTGCAAGCAGCAGCACAGAGGAATTGCCCCCACCATCCCTGAGGGGGTTCAAAATGCCCCATAATGGGAGCTGTCATGAATACTGTAGCAGGGACACCGTGGAAGTATCCATGGACTTGGTGCCTTGTGAGCTGGCTCCTTGGAGGCGATAATCACAATGTGTAGCGCAGGCAGCATTCCCCTGCCTTGAGGTCAGCATCCCAAACCAGTCAGAATGATGCCAGCCCTTTGCCACACCTGCCAGTAATGTCATTAAAAGCCTCATCTCCAAGAAGTCAGCACCACAGCCTAGTCCTTTACTGCCTTCTTGTCAGCCCCAGCCATCAGGCATACTACCCATGGGGAGGAGGGTGGGCCATGGCCAAGTTGGGACACCAGCATGTGGACCTCTGCATGTGGGTAGGGGTCACGATCAGGCATGGTGAGGGGTCTCCTGATGGAGTTCCCCTCCACTGTTACCCTGCTATTTCTAGAACAGAGTGAGTGGACTCTGGACAGAAAACAGTATCAGCAAGGCTATAATGGAAAAGATACCACTAGGCATAGTGCAATACAACGCAGTATTGTATTGCCTAAGATTTTACTGCTGTGGTTATGAGAGCTCTAGGTGGAACAAGCAACAAGGGGGGGCAAGGTGATTCTTCTGAGTTGTTTTCAATTTGTGTGGGTTTTGGTGGTGTTTGGTGAGTTGGGTTTGTTTTGAGATTCCACTACTAAATCTAGAGAAAGCTCCCTTCTGTCTGGTGACATTGCTATTCCAGCCTGCATGATACATCTGCATCTAAATTCAGGCATTTCAGAGGGCATCTCAGTTTTTAAGGAGGATCACAGTAAAGCTCTATGCTGCAACTTGAAAAGGCAGCCAGCACCCAGCCCGCAGCAGGGAGAGGGATGGAGCTCACAAGCCTTCAAGTGTCCTTTTCTCTTCCTGAGGGGCAAAGCCTATGGAGAAAAAAAGTCAGAGCAGGCCCCTCTGGGATGCTGCTGCCCAGGGCCTCCATGCTTGGGTGTGATGCTGCACTGCTGCCAACCCTTTTTGCCAGCATTAAGGAAATCTGCTCAGAGGACAGTTAGACACTGTTTCCCCCTTCTTGCATCACAGAATTTGTCTATACGTAATTGGACTTAGGATTATTAAAATACCTTTAAATCTCTCCAGTCTATCTATATGTTATATAAAAAGGGGTGCAGGAATGAGGCATACCCTATAGATTAACAACATACCAGTAGTGCTGCAGATACCATCCCTTCCATTTTTTGTTTCAAAATATCTCAGGAGCAGTAGAATAACACGCTGGAAATGTAACTCTGGCTGCCTTTTGATGCAGTTGAGTAGCTAGAAATAAGGAAAAGAGACAGATTTACATACTGGAGTATCATAGACACAAGTAGGATGAATATTCCATGTAGCTTGTAATAAAGTTTTTGACAAATGTCATAGGACATAATTACATTTGAGGTTTTTTAAGAGAAGGCTCCTCATACACATTAACCGTAGGAACAATTAGAGGTTCAAAAGTCCATTTTCCTCATGTGCTCTCAGACACAGAGTATATTAAACTATGAACAAACCCAGGGGTTGAGAGCTTTTGTTCTGCAAATTAACTAACCTTGCGATTACGGCTTTCTAGTATAACTAAAAGAGGTTTCTTTGAGCTGCACTTTGTTTAGATCATGGTGCTTTACATCAAAATAATCACTGACGTGGTTTGCACAGGGCACTCTCCCAGCAGTATTAGTGAGATCTTCCTGCAACAGAGGTCATTACACCTTAAGGCTTGTGGATCTTCAATTTTCAGAAAGCAAACTTGCTCAGAAGTCTCTATCTTGATTGAAATGGCTCGTAGCTACAAATTCCATGTATTCCTTTGGCAGTATTGGCCTTTCTAACTCAAGCAAACCTCACGAAAACTCCTAACATTTGTTTTCAGTAGTTGCAACTAATTTCTCACTCATGAAGAGTGTGAGGCAGGAAAGATTTATGGCCATAAACATGATCTACTTTGTTATCTATCTCATTATAACAAGCAATTAGCCAAAGCTTTCAGTGTTACAGTTTTCTGTGGGGATACATTGATGATAAAAGCAGCTATTTCTCTGGGGTGGGAGTTCCTGTTCATTTACAAAAGCAGCAAGAAAACTTACATCCCCAAATTCAACAAGAAACATGGTAAGGGGTTATGCCTTTTCCCTCTGCTCAAATTCCCTTTCAGGAGAGCAGGTAGCCATCAACCTTCACCTCCTAAGCTTCCTTCACCTCCTAACCTTCCACGAGGATACATGCTCAGGGTTGCCCTGGCTGTGCTGAAAGCTGTGGATGAATCAGAGCATCTGTGCCAGACGGAGTGCTCAGTGCTGGCACTGCTGTTGCTGCCCTGCTTCACTGTGGCCTTCAGCTTCACTGCTCCGGCTTCTCAGCCGCACACAAATGCTACCCCCAGCAGGGTAGCTCATTTGCCCCGTGTGCTCTTTATTTTGGGCAATAAATAAATGTAGAACATATACCATATATATATAATATAAATATATTCTAGTAGCAAAAGCTTATCACTTAAGTTGAGACAGTTTTGCATTTGAGATGCATGAGAAACCTGGCTGTAAGACAAGCACCCCGGGTCAGAAAATTTAGCGGCTGTATTGCCCTGAAGACTGGTCCATATTTTGAAGGGTAAATAAGATTCCTTCTTTCCTCAGCAGTTGCTGACAGAGCTCATAACAGGTATAATAATGCTTGTGTCCTGTGGGAAATATGTATGTTAATTTGCCAGTGTAAATACTCATTCCTCCTAAGGAAATGCTCTGTCTGGCTCTGCGTGTTCCTGCACATGTTTTATAAAACCAGCTAAATAAACATCTTGCTCCCAGTGCCTCTTCTTACTGATTCAGTGACACAAGTCAAACTCCAGCACCCCAAAACCGTATCTGATCTTCATCATTTCTCTGCAGACTCTCCTCACTCTTCCACTCCAGATTCACATGCTTTCTGGTGTGTGCCATGAAGATCAAATGGATTAAGGCTACTTCAGACTTCCGGGGACATGATAGTCTGGGAAAGGCATGCCTTCCGTCAGTTTTAGTTATTGGCATCTCTATCCCTGGTCTTTGCAACCAGGGAAATGAAAGAATGACCTCTGAATGCTAGGAAGGGAGCACGTAGTTCCTTCCGCATTTCACACCTTTATTAATATCTTTCAGTGTGGAGACTGATTTTCTGGGGTTTTGTAAAACAATTTTTAACGCTGGTTGATATTATCATGTCACTGATCGCTGCTCAGCATGAAACGGCTCTTAGGAAGGGGAGGCACAAAGTAGGTTCCATTGCTGCCATCTTCTGGTGCAGTTAGTGAACTCCACACCGCAATAACAAAGGCACATTAACAGCGAAGGGAAATTAAACCCAACGAGCATATAAATCTTGCTGGAGGCGGCTGTTAGATGCCAGAAAAGCATCTTAAAAGGTAATGCACACCAGAAGGACCATTGCCAGCTGAAAACTACAATGCTCCCTGGACCTGACTTGCCTGTTGTAGTATCGATGTAACACCCATGATGGTATTAGAAAACATAAGAAAAAGATTGTATTTCTTGGTGTTTTGGAAAGCGTTTGATATTGCAGCTCTGCAGTCAGTGTTATGGCTTTGCTGAAGACATTTCCTCTCTGTCAGTATGGATCTTTCAGAGTGGGGAAAAAGAGAAGAAGAACATTCAGGGTTTTATGTGAAACAGGTAAATGTGAAATAATGGAAATTCCCCAGGAAAGTTCAAGGAGAGGTGCAGGGTTAGAAATGGCTTTAATTTACTTTTTGGGACTGATGAGCTGGCAATGCCCCTATAGTTACTGTGATTTGGTAGCGGTGGTAAAGGACAGCAAAATGAATACATTTCTTAGAGTTCAGTAAAGGCAAAATAAAACCCGGCAGTATTAATAAATATATTTAGGAGCTTTGTTTGCTGCCCACCACCACAACAGATTTCAGAGCAAAAATGGCCTTTGTTGTGCTCTGCACAGAGAGCAACTTCTTGAGGTGCACAGCTGAATCCAGTGGGAATCCCTCAAACCAAGACAAACCACGATGAATTTCTGCCCTCGTTTTGGGAACAGAAGCGCAGTATTCCATCTGTTTTCTATTCATTCGTGCTGAGTTTCAGATCCTTTGGAGTTCTGTTCCTGTGTTGGCTTGCTCGTGCGCTCAAATTAATTTTCAATGATTTAAGAACCCCAAAAGCACTCGATATTTCCCAAAATCACACCGATGCATTTCAACCGCAACCCTCAGAAATTCATCCTGCTGCCGTTACGGGGGGTGATGGAGCACTCCTGCACTTTCTGATCTCTTCCACAGTCGTTACTCCATTCATCAGCCCTCCAGCTGGCTGCATTGGCTCCCTTTGGAGTCCCTTTCCCTGACTAAGCAGTGCTGCCATAAACCTGCATTGTACCCGCGCGCTCTGCCCTTCCTCCACAGATGTTATCGTTTCAATGGGCATACACAGTCCCTCAGCAGAGCTAAAATACTGCTCTGCCAAGTTCCTCTTGGCCAAGATACTTCCTGATGCTGATTTTCTTTCAAAGCGCTCATGCCAACTGCGTACCTTTCCCATCCCAAGGACAAAATGTCTTTGGTTTACCCTGCCTGGCAGCTTGCCCATATGGCATCCAGGTTTCTGGAGTTCAGCATGGCTCCCATATGATCAGATTAAATTATTTTGGGGTAATAAATGGTTTGTCAGTGCACAGCACTCTCTGGAGCATAGTCATTCACTCTCCACAAATATTTTGCATACAAAAACGAATGCAAGCCCCCGAAATGTAAATCCCAACCTTAGGCACAGCTGTTTTTCTTGCATGGTGGAGTAAAGAAGGACACTTTCTGAATGAGCCTCTACCCCATGCAACGAACTGAGTAATTTTTATCTGTCATTCTCTACTTTTTAATCCCACTGGCAATTACTTGTGTGAAATAAAACTGGCTCTCATGAAATTCCTCAGGAAAAGCTGTGCTAAGTATCAGGACTAATTTTGTATATTGTATCAATTCTGTTCAGAGTAAGATAACGAAGCATACTCTTCTTTTTGCTGCTCTTAGGACTCCCCTAGTTCACACATTAAGAACGTGTGTAAAAGCACAATTAGAACCATTAGAGATAAGTGTGGCCTAATGAGGAATTCGCAGGATGAGGAATGAGGAATGGCAGGATGAGCAGGGACCGCATGGTGACAGCCATGGTAGTGGGCAGGGTTCAGGTATGGCTTGAGGCTGCTCACAGCAATGAATATCAGGCAGTGCTTTCTCACACAATGGGGGAGAACAAAGGTGCACAGAAGACAGTATAAAATATTTATGATTTATTTGTGTTTTCATAACTGCTTCATGTACCTGTGGGAAAACTCCCCTTATCTGGCAGAAGCAGATGCCTGGGAGCATTTGCAGGCAGACGGCAGCCTGAAAGAAGCATTTCAGTGAGCAGTGTGTGTGCACATGAGCAGGAGGAAAGCTGGAAGAACAGATATTCAGGTGCAGCAGCTCTGCAGGTGGGGCTTGGAGCACTTTCCACAATGCTTCCATGGCACCTAGCTGCTCCGTTTTATCATTGACCCCAGGAGGGACACAGGAGATTGAGTGGCTCGGTCAATGACAGGCTCACCTTGCCTTGAAAGTGTTTCTTACTGATGGGTCAGATGTTGATTTGCTGTTGACTCCATTGTGCCTCTCCTGTGCCTAAATCAGGGACTGGGGTTGCCATGTTTTAGAATCATAGAATCATAGGATAGTTAGGGTTGGAAAGGACTTTAAGATCATCCCATAAGCAGGGACACCTCACACTAAACCATGCCACCCAAGGCTTCGTTCAACCTGGCCTTGAACACCACCAGGAATGGAGCATTCACAACCTCCCTGGGCAACCCATTCCAGTGCCTCACCACCCTCACAGCAAAGAATTTCTTCCCTATATCCAATTTAAACCTCCCCTGTTTAAGTTTGAACCCGTTACCCCTTGTCCTGTCACTACAGTCCCTAATGAAGAGCCCCTCCCCAGCATCCCTATAGGCCCCCTTCAGATACTGGAAGGCTGCTCTGAGGTCTCCACGCAGCCTTCTCTTCCCCAGGCTGAACAGCCCCAACTTTCTCAGCCTGTCTTCGTATGGGAGATGCTCCAGTCCCTGATCATCCTCGTGGCCTCCTCTGGATTTGTTCCAACAGCTCCATGTCTTCTTTATGTTGAGGACACCAGAACTGCACACGATAGTCCAGGGGAGGTCTCCTGAGAGTAGAGTAGAGGGGCAGGATCACATCCTTTGACCTGCTGGTCACGCTCCTTTGGATGCAGCCCAGGATACGGTTGCTTTCTGGGCTGCAAGCGCACACTGCAGTCGGCTCATGTTCATTTTCTCATTGACCACCACCCCCAGTCCTTCTCTGCAGGGCTGCTCTCAGTCTCCTCTTTGCCCAACCTGTAGCTGTGCCTGGGATTTCTCTGACCCAGGTGTAGGACCTTGCACTTGGCATGCTTAAACTTCATGAGTTTGGCATCAGCCCACCTCACAAGCGTGTCAAGGTCCCTCTGGATGGCATTCCTTCCCTCCAGCGCATCCACCCAACCACACAGCTTGGTATCATTGGCAAACTTGCTGAGGGTGCGCTCAATCCCACTGTCCATGGCAGCAATAAAGATGTTGAACAAGACCGGTCCCAACGCCGATCCCTGAGGGACACCACTTGTCACTGGTCTCCAGCCGGACACTGAGCCATTGACCACAACTCTTCGCATGCGGCCATCCAGCCAGTTCTTTACCCACCAAGTGCCCCACCTATCAAATTGATGTCTCTCCAATTTAGAGACAAGGATGTTGTGTCAAACGCAGTGTTTTGCAGCCCAGCAGCTTTCCCAGGTGTGCAGTTACGCTACAACAAGAGTTGCAGTAGTTGTCCTGTAGACAGAATCTGGTTCCTCACAGATCATTTCATGTGTCTTCCCACATCCTCCTACCCATGATTATCCCAGTCACCTCCCTGTCACCTTGGCACCCACTCTCATTGGACTTCCCCTCTTTTCCTTCAGCTGTGCAACATGTTTTCACTACTCCTCACTGCAGCGCTTCATCTTCCTCTCAGGCCTCCATATTTTTGGCAGCTCAAGAAGCAATATATGCTCCGGTGAGTTCAGAGCTACATGTATGCTGCCCGGCTCACCAGTGCACATGCTGTTCACACTGTGGAGAGATGCGTCTTGCAGAGAGGAAGGGCTGGGTTATCCTTTCCTCTTCTCCTTTGGGACACTCCTCCCGTACTCTCTACTAGATCTGCCCAGACACCAGCAATCCCTGCAGGAGTTCAATGTCTTTGAGACTTGTACTTCTTTGGCAGACGTAGTAAATACAGCCTGACAGCTTCAGGAGCCTGTGGGGAGGGAAGGCAGACAGGAGGACAGACAGCCGCTGCAATTGCACAGCTCCAGTTCCTTCGTGAACCAAGCTAAAAATGAATTACATTGGAAAATGGATCCAAAGAAGCTGAACTCAGTACCGTCCTCTTTTTTCTGTTTACCAGGCTTCCTGTCATCTTTCAATGTGAGTTTAGATTACAAGGCCTGTGGAACAAGCAATGTGTCTTTGCTCTCTGTATTCTCCATTACAGTAATGTAGTAATTTAAACCCAGCCACGCATCTTGTTCACTCACTCAACCCCCCTTTCTTGCCCTCCCCTGCTTCCAGAGGGATGGGGGGAGAATCAAAAGAATGCAACTTCCACATGGTTGAGATAAGAACAGTTTAGTAACTAAGGTATAACACAAATCACTGCTGCTACCACCAATAATAACAATGATAAAGGAAGTAACAAGGGAAAAGAATACAGCATCTCACCAAACACCGACAGATAACTCACAACACCCCAACCCAACCGCGTGCTGACCGATCACCTCTTCCAACCAACCCGAGAGAACTCGCCCTTCCGGGTAACTGCCAGTTACATCCTGGGCATGACGTGCCATGGTATGGAATACCTCTTTGGTCAGTTTGGTCCTGTCAGTACAGTCCTGTCCCTCCTTCCTCCCGGCCTCCCCTCCTCCCCGGCAGAGCATCAGGCTCACAAAGTCCTTGGTCAGGGCAAACATCACTCAGCAACAACCAAAAACATCGGCCTTATCAGCCTTGTTCCCGGGTTAAGTCAAAACACCAGCTACTAAAGAGAAGAAAAACTGCCTGCAACTGCTGAACCCAGTCATAAGAAAGTAATAGCAGATAGAAGTACACAAGATTTGACTAAGTTTATTCTCTTTGGCAATCACTTCCCACAAAATTGTTTGAAAAGCCCCAGTGAACTCCAATTTCAGTACAACTGAAGGTGCTGCAAGCTGCCCCCTGACCTCTTCCCCAGATGCTCTTACCCCCCCC
>NDXB01020256.1:0-15893 GCA_002631895.1 Agapornis roseicollis | reverse complement strand
CTCCCCCCCCCCCCGCTGCTCCTCCCCCCCCCCCCCCCCATATTGTTTTTGCTGCTATAACCACCTGGCACTCAGTGTGCCAGGTCTCCATCACAGATCTGTCATCACGGAGGGGGAGAGCGTGCCTCCCTCAGCCATCCGAGTGACACATCCTGGGCAGACCTGCACCCCAAGGACCGCTGTCCCCAGCAAGGCCTGCCTGTCACACAGGCACACGAGGGGAATGTAATGCATGCAAACATGCTCTGAATCCTTAAAACACCTGGGTTTGTCCAGTGTTCCCTGCAAATGCTCAACCTCATCACAGGAGGTCACCCGCTGGCTGATGGCACTGCCACAGCATTAAGAGCGGTAATGAAACAATAAAGCAAGAGAGGTTGTGTTCATAATGAGCTAATAACACCTCCAGGGTGGTCTGAAGCAAGATGGAGCGATCGAAACTTCGCCTTGATATTCAGGGCTGACGGCTGGGGGTGAGGGACATCACAAAAGAGTGGATCAGCTTGATAGAGTTAAATCTGTGTCCCTGTTAGTTTGAACAGTAGGGTAAGTGATTTGATATTCATGCATGGCACAAAGGGGCCGGAAAGACAGAGGTTAGCTCGCACAGGAAGAAAAGGCAGTATCTAATATCTAACCAGGATGAATAAATGAAAAGCACTGAAAACAGGCACAAGTAAGCCTGTTCTGAGAGGTCTGAAAAGCGGCAATGTTTGTGACCCCTGTCCTGTAGATACACACCACATTTGCCTGTCTCAGGTGGCTGGTTAAATGAAAATTGAGTCTTCTCTTTTTCAAAAGGAGAAGGCAAGAGCTATGATGCCGGATCACCATTTACACCATTGCGTTCCTGTGTTAAAGGCCATGCCTGCTCTTTGCACATTAAACTGGTACTCAGATCCACACAACTGCTGTTTGGCTCTGCCAGTAATCCATCCCCCAGGCAACAGAGAATATTGCTGAGGTTTAGCACCTGCCAAAGCAGCAGCAAACTGGAGCTGGGGAGTTTTCCAGAAGCTCTGTTTCTGTTTTCGCTCGCTTTGGATACCTGCTGTTACCCTTAGTTTGAACCCAATAAATGCAGTGTTTAGCAACGACAGAAATAGATAACACAAAAGAAAGGCGCCAAGGGCTCAGTTGTTTAACTGTATGGCCTTAATCAACATTGGCCCTTGTAAAGTTATCCCTCAAAACAGAGGGACAGCTGCCCCAGGGTTAGCTGGAACCCCAGAGGGAAGTCCTGTCTCCTACATGTGACCCCAGCAGGGTGGCAATGCTCTGCCTTAAGCTAGCGTGCAGTGCTGGAAGACGTATCTGGCTCTTAACTACAGAGGGTGGGGAGAGCTGTCTTGCTGTTTGCTGACTGTGGGTAAGAGGGGCTTCTCAAGCGCTTTCCGGGTGTGCTTACCTTCCCTGGCACAGGCTCACATGCAGCAGAGAGGTGCAGAGGTGAGGGGAAGCACGCTTGCAAACCGCGCTGGTTGCTCTGGATGCGATGGTGGCTTTTGCTTTCTGCATCCAACTGTGAGGCCAGCCGGTGCCTGCAGGGTGCAGGCAGGAGGAGGAGGCTCCTGGCCTGGCTTCCTTGGAGGGAAGGCTCTGTGTTTCTGTCACTGTCCAAGTCTGGTGATCCAATGGACCATGCCTCTGGGAAGAGGAATAGGTCTGTAGCAGGCTCAGTGGTCCATAGGGCTGCGCTGGTGTGGTGTTGCTCTTTTCACATGCCTGCCTGCCCACCGGTCTCTGTTCACGGCACATAGCCTGCCTTGTGGTATCCAGCAGCTTGCAGCCAGCGCTGTTTTGGCAGGAGGGCTGATGAGCTGCTTTATTTCTGAGGCTTCAGCTTGACCTGCTCCTTCCTGCTTCCCTGCATGGCTGCGGTGCCCTCCTGGCTGGTAGCACAAACTAACCTTGCCGTGGGTTGCTTTACCTTGCACTGATTTCATTCCCCCCCGCCCAATATAGATGGGTTGATATTGAAGGCTGCGCTGACATCTGTGGCCTTATTGTTATGCTGGCTTTCTTTGTGTACTGCTTGCGATGCTCCCAAGTGAGTTGCTGTCACTGGAGCCAGGGCTGTGGTGGGTGTTTGGCTCTCACCTCCTCGCCTCTTGTCTGTGCCAGCAGCAGCTCTTTCAGTGACAAATGGCTGCTGGGACGAAGCTATCTGCTGGGGACTACACACAAGTGCCAGAGAAAATGAGAGCAAGAAAATGCTGAGGTTTCTCATAGAAATCAGGAATTAAACATACAGTGTTTGGGGTATGGCCTCTGTCTGTATGCATGTGCTGAGCCGTGTCAGCGTTCCAAGAGCAGCATATCACAGCCACTGACACAAAACACTCTTCCTGGCTGGCTGAAACTCTAAAAGTGCCCAGTCTGAGGGGTGCTTTGCATTCAAATGTGCAGAGAGGAGCAGATGGGTGCATTATAGAAGTACAAACCAGTAGGAGCCCTACCTGAAACACAGCACCCAAGGAGAACCTGAGCCCCAGCAGGGTGTTGCTAGGCACCCATGACAGATGTAGGTCCTGCGTGCAGTGGTGGTGGAAGGAAGGGGAGACCACAGCTAGAGGAACAGTGTGATGGTGAGAGAAAGACAGTGAAGCTATTGTTGGGTATATGAGTTAAAATGGGGTTTGGAGCTGTAAGCAAAGCAAATCTCAGGAAAAGAACTGTGCTAGTAATACTGAAACTAAGAGGAGCTCCAGATTCCATCAGTTAGCAACCTCTGTGACCCCCAAATATGTAACCTAAATTGTTTAAAAAGTTAGCTGGGGGAAAAGCTGCTATGTGACACCTGAAATCCCTGCTTATACGTCAACGCCAGTGCCTTTTAAGTGGTGGGTATTCCCTTATCCCATTCCACCCCATCCCTCCTTTTTTCTTACAGCTCTTCAGCTTTGATTTAGTCTCATGTGTGAACTAAGTCACAGCAGATCATCACAAATCAAGCACTTGTGTGAGAAGCAGGCACTTGGATGCTCAGGCATGTACGGCTTGCATTGCATCCTAGTTTAAATTACAAGTAAGTAATGACACAATGAGCCTCTGTCTTCAGGAGGGAAAACCCAACATTCCTATCTCCAGGCCATTTCTGATATTGTTAACAGTCCAGCAGATTGAAAAATACAACTGTCCACAACTGTGGTTTCACCATGCAAACATCCTAAAAGCCATTCTCTTAAGGTACTAGTCCAGAAGTGACTGTAGCCAGCTGCTTGTCCCTGGCATTTATTTCTAGCCTATTTAGCCTTGGGGTGTGAAGTTATTCAGGCCAAAACTGATTAAAGCAGAGGCCAGGCAGGACAAGGAGCTCTGATAGTTCTCTGTAGGTGGGGATGGTGTGGGAGCAAGCAAGGATGTAACAACCATGGGGTGATCTCTGCAATGACTGTGAAATCCCCACCAAGCAGGTGGTGGCACAACACAGATGACAGCCAGTATGGCTGGACTGGGAAAGAGCTATTAAGACTCATGATGTACATGAAGTTACAGCCTTGTGTGATGAGTGAATGAGCAGCTCAACAGGACCAGTTTATTTTTATAGGCTGCTTATGTGAAGACTATCTTATGGGTATGCACTGTGTTGTGTCGATGGTATAGGAGCCTATGACCAAATAACCAGTGGGGTGCACGGGCAAGGCTCCTCCGCAGAGAAGTGCCCTACCTAAGGATCTGTCTCTGAACCTCCCAGACTGACTTGTTGTGTGAGATGTGAGATCTCTCTGATCTTGCTGTCCACAATAGCACTCTGACCATGTATCCATGCCTTCTTCTACAGCCTGCCCACCCCTCGGCACATCTGTCCTTCGCCTTGACCCCCTTCTGGGAAGCCTGCTCTTCCCCCTTTGCTGGAGGCTGCTCTGATGTTGTTTTTCTGGGGTAAAATCAGTGGCCATGTACTCAGGTGCCTCCTTCATGAGTTTTGGCACCAAGTTCCCAAAATGTTGTCCAGGTTCTCCTGAACTCGATCTTTTACAGACATCCAGTCCATGCGAGTCACACTTTTAAGTCACTCTCTTCTAATGAATTAAAGCATTCCTCTTACTTCCACACAAGTGGCATGAAAACCTTCTTCCCCTTTCCTGGCTTGCCTGTTATGCTTTCTGTCGCTTCTACCCACTAACCAGTGAGAAAGAACACTTCAGTCTCTTCTGCTTTTCTAATCCAACTTTTGCTTCTTATCTTTGTAGGTCACACTCTGTCTTCCAGGACATGAATTTCTCTTTCTTTCCTACCTCCATGTTGCATTTGGGGACAGCTTGGCTGAAACAAAGGTTTAATATAAAAGAAATTGCCTCGCATTGTGCTGAAAATGCACTTGGGGTTTGGTAACGCTGCAGACCAATAGGGTGCAGTACCACACTGCATGCTGCTCCTCACAGCACAGTGCACACATTGTCTCTTTATACAGGCAAAAAGTCATTTCCCGGTTCTAAAGGATGAGATTCAGTTGGTTCTCCACAGCTTAACATCCACTCCTCAATCACATGTTAGCATTCGTACCTAAAATAAGTTGGTTTGTGCGTAAATAAAGAGAGAGCAGATGGGAAAATGGCAGGTTTTGTAAAGCCACTTAAAGCACCTTTTACCTGTTCGTCAAAGCCCTCACAGTAGCAATTACCCACAGTGTGTTTTCATGGCTATGCAACCTCAACAAATAGCCATGAGTATTCAGATGAGATGTATACATGCTGACTGCAAAGGGGATTTAAAGTGATCTCTTATAAATAGTTAATATAGCATGAATGGAGTATAAAGAATTGCTAAGCAGGAGAGGCAGAATGGTGTCTTACTTATGCACGGCACTTGCAGACAGCCTGAATGCTTTTGCTCTACACCAGTACACTAATTTCCTTCATGGCTTGCCCTTTTAATCTTCCAGCTTGGCTAATACGGCTGCCTGAAAATTAGAGGAGCTGCAAGCCCATGTTTGTTGCTTGCAGGGTGCTATGGAGAAGGGTCTTTGGCTGCTGTGAAAGGGCTTGGGCCAACTGAAAAGCAAAGAAAACCTGTCCTGCAAACCAAGGCACTGCTCTGTGTTTATTGCCACACTATAACCTGCTCAGCATGGCCAGATATTTTAGCTTTCAATCTGAGGGTATTTCAGTTTCTCTTGACAATGAGAGCAGTCAGGTGAGCCTGTGTGTTGTCTAATTCCCAGCAAGTATTCTGTTGTAATGCACCTTCCAAACTCTGAAAGCTAAAACTATTTTCTTGCTAGGCAGATGTGATGCACAAGGAGCCGTAGGTAGAATTACAGAATCACAGAATAGTTTGGGTTGGAAGGGACCTTCAAAGGTCATCTTGTCCAAACACCTGCAATGAGCAGGGACATCTTTAACTAGATCAGGTTGCCCAGAACCACATCCAGCCTGGCCTTGAATGCCTCCAGGGATGGCTCATCTACCACCTCTCTGGACAACATATACCAGTGTTTTACCACCCTCATTGTAAAGATCTTTAACTCATGTTCAGCCTGAATCTCCCCTCTTTGGTTTTATTTTTTTTATTTTAAAATAAAAAGTATGATAAATTATTTTCTTTATTAAATTTATTTTTATATATATTAAAATATAATATATATTTAATACATTTTACTTATTAAATTAATTTATTTATTAAAATAAATTATTTCATTTATTTTATTTTAAACCCATCACCCCTCGTTGTATCATGACAGACCCCGATGAAAAATCTTTCCCTGTCTTTCTCATAGGGCCCTTCTAACAACTGAAAGGCTGCAATAAGGTCTCCCTGGAATCTTCTTTTCTCCAGGCTGAACGCCCCCAAAACTTTCCTCCTGGGACTTGTCTTGCAGCTGTGAGATGGTGTTTTGCTACCATGGTTTCTATGCTTGGAGAGGAGATCTTCCTCCACTGTTTTGCTAGCAGCTGGTGTGTCTGGGTTGTGCTTAGATGCTGAAGTTCAGCCCACCCCTTACACAGCCCACTTCTGTCTCTGCTCACACCTGCAGAAGGGCTTGCACCAGCAGCAGTGTTCAGCCACGCAGGTACCACCATAGCCAAAGCAAGTGGCATGAAGCAAGTCCTTTGCACAGTTTGAAGCCTGGGGCTTTAGGGCTGGATTTGACAGAAGCTGAAACACTTCTTTGTGTGACGCCTGTCCTAGTTAAATGTCTGTTCTGAGATAAGTCTGTATTGCTACTTCTAAACCACCACAAGGAACCCAACCTTCCCCAGATATTTCCTTCATTTTTAGGTTACGCTAAGAAGATACTGTTAAAATCCTCTTAACAGAGCAGGAGACTGGTGATTCCTAATAGAACTCTCAGATATTTGCAAACAGCGTTATCTCCCTAAAACCGTTTTGTTCTGTTTCCTTCCTGACTCCTGTGTGATACCATTGGTAACAACACGCAGAAGACAAAGGACAAGGAAGTCAGAGTTCAGTTCTTGAGATACGGGATCATCCTGAAGGAAAAATGGCTTTTATATTTGTAATCTGGCTTCCTTTTCTCCTCTGACTTATCTTCAGCTGCCCATTTGCCCAGTCACTGTGCACTGCTTGAAGCAGAAAGAAGGCATACGGAAGAGGCACTGTGGTCTCCTGGGTCACAGACCTTTCCCACCATAGTTTGCCCTACCATGCATTAAAGACAAAACTTGCCATGGGACTAAAAGAGGGAAACAAAACCATTTTAGAAAGAAAAAAAAGTTGGGCACTTCTGTGCTGGTGGTGTTGGGATGTTTGTTTATCCAACTGATTGTGGATAGTGCAGAGGAGGTAGCAGTGATGGTGAGAAACCCGTGAGCATTGGACAAACAGATACCAAAAGGGAGGAGTGGGGAGGCCAAAATCTATAGGAAAAGTTACCCATGGCTTATCCTGACGCCTGAAAAAGCTGAACCAAACGAAAACCGAGCTTGTGGCCCCCATCTCCCTCCCCTGCTGAGCAAACCCAGATGATTCATCAGAGAAACCTTCCCAAAAGATGTGGGCAAGACTCTGGTGGTTCTGGGAAGGAGAATTGCACAGAGAGCTGCGGCACCAAGGGCATCTTTGATGCTGAGGAAGTATTTAATTCGAGGAAGGTGATTGTCAGAACACAAAAGTAGGATTAAAAGGCTCTGAAAGCCCTTTAAAAGCCTTTGCAGTGTTTTTAAAAAGTGTCATGCTTTTTATCTTTGGAGTTGCCGGACCAACCCTTCTAAAGATGTACTCATGGCGCAGGAGCGGATTAAAATGCTACTTAAAATCTGCTCTGTTTTCTGTTCATTTATGCTTAGTTTCTGTCTTAATCAGGTGCATCCACATATGTTTCCATGCTTTTGTTGCCCAACACTGAGTGTGAAGTTACCCTTACAAAAAAAAAGGGAGGCTGGTGGTGGTTCTTTCTTTTTTTCACCACAAAGAGCTACAGCATTTGGAATTAAGAAGAATATTATGAAACACATTAAAGCTGTGGAAGTTCATGTTGCCTTGTCCTTTACTGTAATGCTGAGGTTTTTGTGCCTATGCTGGTGTCAACCTCCATTTTCCAGTGGGAAGGAGGAAAGCCAGCAGCCAGGAACTGGCACCCACGCTTGCTTGCTTGCTGCACCCATGTGAATAAGTGCTTCTTCTGTCCCCTCAGGTTCCAGTCCAGCATATGTAACTCTACCCTCCAGAAAGACTATGTATGCCTGCAGCTTAGTCATTTCTTGCTAATAGTGTGTTGAATTTCAAGATGAGGCACAGATGCTGGCAAATACCACTTTTAAAGCACAGTTAAATTTTCATCATTATCTGTGTTGCTTTTCAGTGCCTTCCAACCAGATACCAGCTTTTTAAAGCAGTAAGCACAGGCTCAGAGAGCAGCAAAAGAAACCTGCCCTTGGTGACCTTCAGGAATGGGAGTGGTTTCTCTCCCTACACAACAGAAGCAAAAGAAAAAGGGATGAGGTGGCTTTGGTCCCTCCCTCTCTAAGCAGGGCTACATACCCTTGCCCTGCTCCATCCACAGGGTGTCTGGATGCTCCGTGGTCCTTTCTGAGTGTACTCAGGAGACACTGCCATAGTGAGACCACTGGGAGGCCAGAAAGATGCCTGTGGTCTGAAAAGGATTTGGCTTTCTGTTAGCATAAGGAGGAAGGACTCACGGTTTTGGCCGCATCCTGGCACACCCAAGGCTGCCCTGACTTGTGCTGTACCCCAGGAAGCCCAGGCAGGTGCTCCCCAGCACTGCAGGCTGCCCTGCACTGAACAATTGCTGTTGGCAGTCCACACTCATCTCCCTCCCTGCTTCCAGGATTTCACTCAAAACCTGTAAAAACACAAAGGAATTTTCAGGCCAGTAACAACTGTGAATGCAGGAGCAATACAAATGATTAGGGTAAGCTGAAAACCAGTGAGGTACCAAGCTCAAATATTCTACCTCTTCTTTTCTTTTCTTTTCTTTTCTTTTCTTTTCTTTTCTTTTCTTTTCTTTTCTTTTCTTTTCTTTTCTTTTCTTTCCTTTTCTTTTCTCTTTTCTTTTCTTTTCTTTTCTTTCCTTTTTTCCTTTTTTCCTTTTTTCCTTTTTTCCTTTTTTCCTTTTTTCCTTTTTTCCTTTTTTCCTTTTTTCCTTTTTTCCTTTCCTTTCCTTTCCTTTCCTTTCCTTTCCTTTCCTTTTCTTCTTCTTTCTCTCCTCTCCTCTCCTCCCCCCTCCCTTCCCGTCCCCTATCCTCCCTCCCTCATCCCTTCCCTTCCCCTCCCCTCCCCTTCCCTCATCCCTTCCCTTCCCTTCCCTTTCCTTCCCTTTCTTTTCCTTCCCTTTCTTTTCCTTTTCCTTTTTCTTTTTTAATATATTTTTCTCTATGATTGCTTAAAAGAAATTCTTCTTTTTGCACTGCTTACCCTTTGACTCCAGCCTGGCAGTCCTTGAGGGAGATGCTACATGACTTGAAGTTGACTCCTGTGTAAAGAGTGTCTGCAGCGCTGCCACCTCCAGTCTGAAGGTTTGCAATGCAGAATCCTTGAATTCATAAAAGACTGTACTGTATTGGCTAATTCTTGTCTGTGTCAAGGCATGTCACTGGCACCACATCCTGAGCAACCTGGATAAAACACAGAAGCAGTGTGTTCTCTTGAAAGCTATTTGCATTAGAAATAAAACGCATGGAACTAAAATGAGCCTGTCACAGCAGAGAGATGAATTCTGCAGTATTCTGGCTTTCCTGCATGAATCATTTTGTGTGCCTGTGTGCCCCTCGTTTGATGACTTGGCAGAGCAGAAGGAATAAATGTTTAAAGCCGGTCTGAATTCTGCTCTGGGTTTCCATCAGTGTTACAATTTGTGCAGCAAAGTCATTCAAGTGACAGTGGGTTAGTTTTCTTTCAAGCTTTCCCAAATGGTCTGTCCAGCACAGGGCAATGTTTGTGTTAGCAGAGGAATTGAGAGATTATAGTTTCTCAGTTTATTCTGTTGGTAATGAAATGATGCTGCCGACATGAAAGTTGATCAGGTGTCTGTGTGACCCTGACTATGACGAGGGATAAGATACCTCATTTTACAAAGAATCTGGACCACCAGGAAGGGCAGAACAGACAGGAACCAGATCATTAAGGATACTATAATAGACTATTGCATTATTTTCGTACGTGTTCACAAGAAGGGAAGATTCCTTGGAAAGACCCTGCAGACAGACAGCCACGTTTTAAACCAGCTGTCACAGTCCTGCCTTCAGAAACCCATACCAACCAACTGACATGAGAATCAGCATGTCCCTCACTGTAGCCTGAGAAAAAGACCATTGGTTTAATACACCTAAAGCAGAGCTCCTGTCTCTGAGTCTCTGTAGTCCTGATGTGTTTATTCCAGAATCTGAGCCATTTGCTTGCCCAGGTACTTTGCCACCAGATTTCCAGAGAGATTTCTGTTGTCCAGAGAAGTTAGCAGCGACCTCAGTTGTGGCACCTTGGGCAGGTTGCTATGTGCACTGCATTGTGTGCGCAGCCTTCAGTCTTGAGATTCAGCTTTTAATTGCCTTGGCTGCTGGGGCCAGGAAGGAGCAAGTTCTCCTCCTCATCTCCACAAGGCTCTACTGTCCCCCAGAAGATGCCAGCATTCTGGACTGTGTGTAAATCAGCCAGTCAATGTTCTGTGCCTCTTACAGTATTAATCAGAAACCCCATGATAAGCGTGCTCTCCGTTAGACTCATCCCCTTCACTCTTTCAACAGAGCTGTTCACAGACTTTCTAGAACTATATTCCTCTGCTGGAAAAGCAGACTAGCTGCAATGCAAACTGGCCCATTAATGGCCCACTGCTATTTCTTAAATGAGCAGCAAGCAAAGTTTTCAATAGCCAGTTGTTAGTTTCTGTCTTTATTGTCATTTATTCAATTCCAGCTTTAAGATAAAAAGATGGGAATAAAAAGTATCCGAGTGACCGAGCCAATTTTAACAAAAGTAAGTTTCATTTCCTGCCATGCAAGCTAAATAATTTTCATAATGCTATTGTTGCCACAGACTGAAATCATCAGCTTACGTGTAGTCCTTGTGTTGTGTTGGTGAGAAGATACATGGAGGGAATATAATGCAAATTTCCCACAAACTGTTACATAAAACATAGTATGAGAAAAAGAAAATGCCTTTATTTGCCTGCTGAATCATAGAACAGTTAGGGTTGGAAAGGACCTTAAGGTCATCCAGTTCTAACCCCTCTCCCATAAGCAGGGACACCCCACACTAAACCATGGCACCCAAGGCTTCATCCAACCTGGCCTTGAACACTGCCAGGGATGGAGCACTCACAACCTCCCTGGCCAACCCATTCCAGTGCCTCACCACCCTCACAGCAAAGAATTTCTTCCTTATATCCCTCTAACAAGAACGTGTTCTACGTTATTATGTTGCTACAGTGACATAGCTATGTCTGGGTTTAAATGACTCCTGAAAGGTGAGCTTGAGGAGTTAAGTGATGAGTTTCAATAACCTAAAAGACAGATGCATGCTCAGCCACCCCTTGTGATTCTTTTCTTGAGTTCTGTATGCTTTGATCCCTCTCCGAAAGTGAAAAAAGCAGCAAGTCAGAGGGAGTTGATGCTGTACTTGGGAATTTCAGAGAAGTAGCACAGACCTATTGCACTCTTCTTGGCAGCAGACATTCGTGCCATCAGTATACAGCCATAGCACACTGGGAAACTCTTCTGAGACTGTTGACTCTGTTGGGAGACTTTGGTTTTGCACCCAGCACTCATGGCAGTTGCAGTATTGTCCACCTCCCATGTGGCTTTCAACTTCTGAACATGTGCTACAAAACATCTATTCATTCAAAGAAGCACACTTTTTTGGGTGTATAGTCTTATCTAAACATCAAGTGCTCAGCCTTTGGTGTTGCAAGGGGCAAGAGCTGGCATGGAAAGTTGCTGGTGAGAGGCAGCAGCAGGCAGACCTGGCTGGGCTGGCCAGCAGCACAGTGAAGGGACAGCCAGCATGATGGTCTGAGGCACTTCAGAGGGGAGTTTGGCTTAGGGAAGGTTTTGATTCCCTTTTCATAGCCCAAGACATGAACATGGGAGGTTTAGATTGGATCTAAGGAAGAAATTCTTTGCTGTGAGGGTGGTGAGGCACTGGAATGGGTTGCCCAGGGAGGTTGTGAGTGCTCCATCCCTGGCAGTGTTCAAGGCCAGGCTGGACGAAGCCTTGGGTGTCATGGTTTAGTGTGAGGTGTCCCTGCTTATGGCAGAGGGGTTGGAACTGGATGATCTTAAGGTCCTTTCCAACCCGAACTATTCTATGATTCTATGTGTGCTGCAGGAAACAGATTAACGATCTTCAAGGAAAAATATTCCTCCCTCTAACATTGACGCAGGCACTTGAGTGATCTGGTCTGTTACCTGGAGCATGCATGGGCAAGGTTAGACACAGCTATACATCACCATGTTTTTTCAACAGCCATGCTACCTGCCTGATCAATATTCCAGATTCAAGTTTCTGCAACCACTTGCAGAGAACCTAATTTAGGCCTTTGTATTTCAACCAGCTCAGCACATGTTTCAGAGGTTTCCTACGCATGATCAAGCTAAAAAAAAAAAGCCCTCTCAATCTTTTAAGGAAATTAGGTTCCAGTTGCTACATAGGTTTCCAAGTATTCTCCTTCTCTTGCAGAAGTAGGTGATGCCCTAATAATACCTCTAATGCTCAAAGAAACTGGGAACTGGCAAACCCACTGCTGCCAGCCCTTACAGGGCTGTAAGGGGCTTGAATATGTGCGAGGAGCCCAAAGCAAATGAAATGAGAGGACAGAAATCTGCATACTGGAGCTACAAATGCTTTTCTTGCTGGTGCTCCCATGGCTCTGCTTTCCTGTGAAACAAGAATGCAACGTCCAAAAGGAAAAGGATTCTTCAATAGAGGCAGAGGTAGGCATTGGACCCAAACCCGAAAGGAACACGTCATAGAAAAGGAAAAGCTGGCAGAGAGCCTTTTCCAGCAGAAAAGTTTCACAAGCAGTCATCCAAGCTGCCCCTTGCCTCACTTGTTTTCCTGCCTCGCTTCTAGCCCTGTAGAGCCTGATTTGCAAAACAGCAGTCTGCAGAAGGCTGTGCAGAGCCCCTAACGTACACGTCTGGTCGCTGGAAATGCCACATTTTCAGGGTATCCACAGTAACTGAGCATTTAACTGACCCCTGCTGTTGTACATGGACTTCTGAGTGCAGCCCTGGGACAATGTAAGGGTTTTTTCTCTCATCTGTGCATCACTTTGTGTCTCCAACCATAGCAGGCTGCTCAATGGGATTAGTATATGATTAGTTCTTAAAAAGGACTTCACAAGGTAAGGTTTAACCTCTGCCTCCCTGTCCATAGGCAGTGAGAGCAGATGGGTTATTTCTAGAATGGCCCTAGCACACCCTCTTACTGTGAATGAAGATTTAAAGCAGGGATGTGCAGTTGGCACAAACTTCAAGCAGACCTTTCTTTGTCCTCTCACGAATGTGGAAGTCTTTTTAATGGCCAGCCCGGTTACAATATGCACAATCTCTGTAACAGAACATGCAAAGAATCGCACAGCTTGAGGAACGTCTCTAAGGCATAATACCATATCCTGTAGCTCTTATTTGGAAGTAGCATGGTGTTTCTCAACAGAATAGCCTCGTGCCAGAGACACATACTGTCATGAGGTTTGGGTTGGAAAGGTTTACAACTTAAAGCAGACCTGGGTCAAGTCACGAAAACTGTTTGTCTAGAAAGCCTACAAAAGCAGCCGTGATCTCACAGCTCTCTTAGCAGAACAGCACAGTTATTGGAAAGTAGCAAAGACTTTCCCTGCACAGATAATGGAAGTTAGATGTAAGATCCAGTGCGTTTCACCAAAATCAAAACTGGGGAGAGATGATAAGAAATAATTTCTCCTCCCACTGGATAACTCTGGGCTTGTGGTCAAATTCCTTTCCTCTTGTTAAGCAATACCTCTATTTGGAAAAGGAAGATACTATTCAGCATCTAGTGAGTAACAACAGCAGACTGTGGTCCCACGTGAATGAAAGTGTGTTGGAAATAGGAAAAGGTTTTCAGTGTAATACCCTAAAACAACTGCTAAAACCAGACATATAGTGAGCAAAAATAGAATGCAGGTGATGCCTGATCCTGAAGACACTCCTGGGATTCTTGCATGATTGTGCACAGTACCTTTCCCTCTTGCCCAAAGCTGGTTACCATATACTTATGGTTTATATCAGTTTACTACCACTATATTTGAGTTGTTTAGCATATTTAAATCAAGGACTTAAAAACAATGCAGTGTGGTGCTGTCCTGGGTTCAGCAGTCGCAGTCATTTTTCTCCTTCTCAGTAGCTGGTGCAGCGCTGTGGTTTTGACTTTCAGCCTGGGAACAGCGCTGATAACACCGATGGTTTTAGTTGGTGCTCAGTCATGTTTACTCTGACCAAGGACTTTGTGAGTCTCATGCTCTGCCAGGGAGAAGGGGAGGCCAGGAGGAAGCAGGGACAGGACACCTGACCCAAACTAGCCAAAGGGGTATTCCATACCACAGCATGTCATGCTAGCTATATAAACTGGGGGCAGTTACCCAGAAGGGCTAGATCACTGCTCAGGTCAGGCTGGGTATCAGCCAGTGGGTGGTGAGCGGTTGTATTCTCTTCCCTTGTTATTTCCTTAATCATTTTTATTATTGGTGGTAGTAGCAGTGGTTTGTGTTATATCTTAGTTACTGGACTGCTCTTATCTCAACCCATGCGACTTACATTCTTTCCATTCTCCTCCCCATCCCTCTGGGAGCAAGGGGGAGAAAGCAGGGCAGTGAGAGAGAGACTGTGTGGCTCTGAATTACCAGCTGGGCTTAAACCACGACAGGTGCTTAAAAATGCCATTCATTGCCAGAGCTAGCACAGCTGGCTCACCACACTGGTTCACCCACGCATCAGTGCTGCCAATTGTAAGGAGATTAAAGCTAACCTCCCTGCTAGATGAACAGGTTTAACGACATGGTTTTTAGTGTTTTCCAGGTAATTCTGGGGAACAACTTTCCTCAGAAAGGCATAGGGTTGCATTCCAATTTTTTAGCAATTGTAAGACTTCAGCATGAAAGGTAATGGTTAGACCTTCACCCTGCAATTATAGAATCATAGAATAGTTCGGGTTGGAAAGGACCTTAAGATCATCCAATTCCAACCCCCCTGCCATAAGCAGGGACACCTCACACTAAACCATGCAACCCAAGGCTTCTTCCAACCTGGCCTTGAACACTGCCAGGGATGGAGCACTCACAACCTCCCTGGGCAACCCATTCCAGTGCCTCACCATCCTAACAGGAAAGAATTTCTTCCTTATATCCCTCTAAACTTCCCCTGTTCAAGTTTGAACCCGTTACCCCTTGTCCTGTCACTACAGTCCCTAATGAACTGTATTATGCTATTCTTTTGAGTCCCTCCTTAGGTGAATCCAACAATTTATGTAAACATAGAAATGTAGAATTGGGCTATCCAAGAAAACATGGGAATAATATACTTATGAAATGCTTCATAAGGGAGGGAATGATGTGGTTTCTGAGAATATAAGAAAATATCATTTATATGCCGGCTGGAAAACTGTATAGACTCCTACTGTGAAGTAGCTGAGCCTAATTATAAATTGATGATAACTGCCCATGAAGGATGAGGGAATACACTTTCCCAGTGCTGGAAAAAAGGAGATGGGAGCTAATATTGCCATTAATTTTTTATATTATGCCAAAACCTAAGTCAAAGCAGAAAAGGTACTCATGGTATTTTGGCTCTCTGCAAATACATGTAGATATATTCCTGATACTCAGAGCCTAGGACATAATAGAATTAAGATGCAACAGGGGAGAAGGAGATGGAAGCAGTAGCAAGAATTTAATAATGTTGTTTGCATTGGCATGAAGACTCCCAAATATTTTTCAGTGAGAGTTAATCATCAGTAAACAGTTATTCTACCTAGCCCCTGAAATAACCTATACAACAAAGGTTTAGGAATCAAATGCAGACAAGAGTTCCTATCTGGTATTTAACACCTCCATCTGACTTACATCTTTACCTGAAATCAGGGCAATCACTGCTCATATACATAGGACAGTTTAAGGCTCTGGTCTCCAGAGATCCTGACTCTGGCACTCAGAACTCCTCAGCATGTGGAGGTGCTTATCAGTGAAGGATAAAGAACACTGACATGGAGTCACAGGACACTTGCAGAAGAAACAAAGATACCGTGAAGTTAAAATGCAGAAAGAAATAGAAAAATTTTGTTTCTTTATTGTAGTCTTTCCCCCATAAACATTTTCTTCATAAGCAAACAGTCTTATAAATAAATCCAGCTTTTTCTCCTTCATATGTAGGGAAGAAAAGGCTATCATTAATCACAGCATCACAGAATCCTAAGGGTTGGAAGGGACCTCGAAAGCTCATCTAGTCCAACCCCCCTGCGAG